>MU383300.1:0-19517 GCA_022495125.1 Xylaria acuta | reverse complement strand
TTATAAAGTTAGCTAACTTTAAGTTTAAAAATTTATTTGTTATATTAAATATATATATATTTAAGCCTAAGTTTATAATAGCGTAGTTTTTTAATATATATATTTTAATAAGCTTTTTATTAATTATAAAAAAGTTTTTTATTTAAGCTATAAAAAGCTTTAATAGTTAATTTTTTTATTAGTTATTTTATATAGTATTAAACTTTATTTGTTTATTTTATTTTTATTTATACGTTTTTTTTATTGTTTATATAACGTTTTTTTATAGCTATTTAAAGTTTAACTATTTGTTTGTTAGTTTTATTATATTTTTAGCCTTTTAAAAAAAGCTTTAAAAATATAAACTAGCAGCTTATAATTAAATATTAGCTATAGCATACTATATAATTTATTACGTTTAAGTTTTTTAGTTTTAATTTAGTTTATATATCGGCTTAAAAATATTTTATAAAAATATTTTATAAGCTTTTTTTTTAATTTTAAAATTAGTAGCTGCAATAATTAACAAGCTTACGGTTATAAGCTTATTTTTTTTATTAAAATAAACGTAATAGACTTTTTTTAATATTGTTAAAATGTTCGTTTATATTTTCTAAAGATTTAAAAGTAATAAATGCTTTTTTTTTTATAAGCTTGCTAGTATAACATATAACGTTTAATATAATAATTTTTTAACGTAGTTTGTTTATAATAATAAAATAACTTAATATATTATTTATAATAATATTAATATATTTATTTTTAAAAGCAATAGTTTAAAAAAAAAATATTTTATAAAGCTTTTTTTAAGTTAATAATAAGCTTAAATAATTTAATATTATTAATAATATTTACGTATACTTTAATAATTTTATTTAGCTATTTATTTGTTTAATATAGTAAATTTTTTATTAGTTTTTTAACTATAACGTTTATAAACGTTTTATATTTATTTTTATATTTAAATTTAAATATTTATTATATTAAATTGCTAAGCTTTTTTAGTTTATTATACTATTAATTAATTGTTTTATTAATATTTATATATATTAGTTAATAGTTAAAATAAATAGTTTTATATATTTATTTAGTACGCTTAATAATTTTAGATTAATAAGCAATATATTGCTTTAAAACTATATTATAAAGTTGTTTAATAATAATATACTAGCTTTTTTTAATAACAATAAAATTTATAAATATAGCTTCGAAAAGTTTAATATTTACTAATATAAAATAGTTGTTTATTATTAACGTACTTAGCTATATAAGCTAAAAAGCTCGTTTATTTTTAAGCTTAATATATTTGTATAAGTTTTTACTATAAGCTTTAACAATAAAATCTTGTTTTTATAGTAAAAAGTTTTTAAAGTAGTTTAATATAATAGTAGTTAATTTTTATATAATAACGATTTTATTTAAGTTTTGTTATAAGCTCGGTTAAATTTGTAAAATATAAAAATTAATAAAACTTTTAATTGTTAAATTTATAATATATATTAAAACGTGTTTTTATTTTATATATTGCTTACGCTACTATATTTTTATAAAGTTTTTATTGTATAAAAAGTTTTATATAAAGCTTATAAGCTATTTACTTTAGCTATTATATTACGCCACTTAGCTTATATAATTAATTAAGCGATTTTTTTAATAGTGTAAAAGAAGCGCGTAATGTGCTGCTAAATCTAACAACTATACCTACACACCACTATAGCCTTAATAAGGCAGCCCTACCTTATACATACCACATATATACTTAGGTGGATTTTATACAGCTAGTTTTTGTTCTTTTTTTTTCTTTTCTTTTTATCTGTAGATTTTTGTACAATATAGCACATTTTATAAAAGCTTTATCTTTAAAAATATGTTAAATATAACAATAAATAAGTATACTTTTTAAAAACAATTATTAAATAACTATTTAAAAAATTTAACTATTTAAGTTTAAATTACTAAAAAAAAGTTTTTAATATAGCTATTTATATATATAATTATTTAAAGTAAGGTTAATCCGCTTTATATAGTATAAGGGTTTGTATAAACCCACTTATCCATAACATTTAACTAATTCTATTTAAAAGGACTTAGTCCTGTGTTTAGCATTGCTAAGAAGGGCATAAAATACAACCTTGCTAGTTTGACGACCGATTCGATATTCGATGCCCCTAGGTGCTGGTACAACATCACGTGTGACGTATCAGCGCCATTATGGACGACAGGGTCGGCGCAAGCGAAGATCCCTAGTTGTTGCCTACTTGACGTCGAATCCGAGGAGCGGCGCCTTCAGGTCTCCCTTGTGGTACTCTACACGTTGGTCTGATGGGAGAAGTTCACCCCTCTTCGTGCTGTGTTGTGGATCACGAATCGCGATTTTCCCCTGCAGGACATCAGACCCCCTCAGGCTACCGAGGTCATCCAGTCGCCCAGTCGTCGAGGACGCCACTTTCAAGTGCTTTTGACGCCGCATAACCCGACGGGATTATTTTATTGTATTGACTCGATGTAAGCAAAACGACTCTCTACAACGAATAGTACTCCTTACGCAATAGACTATATTTTCAAGGTTGTTGATATGTCATACGGAGCCTGTGCTTGGAGTGATTTTTAAATATAATCGGACAGGATCCTCCAAGTTCTCCCTTTTCATTTCGTATGGATAACTTATGTTCATCTCATCCCAGCAGGCCCATGAAATCAACACATCGCGAGGACCTGATTGAAAATCCCGTAGAAGTACAAAATAACATAGCTTCATACCAGCTGAGTCACCTACGTGGAGATCGAAACGGCCGGAATGTTATAAGGAATATGGCCAAAACTGCGAATTGAAAGGTCTGGTCTTCGCTCCGCGATGCTTGTGGTGATGGAGGTCTGGCTGACTGTAGGTTAGTAAGCGAGTAGGCCAATAACATATCACTTCATTACCACATCCAATTGCTACAAATGAAGAAAACCTCCGGCCATACCGACAGTTGGCCAGGCAAACTATGGGACTTTCCTATACCAGTTTTATAAATGGAAACATTGTGCCGTGCCTATTTTAACCTATAATATAAACCTGGCTACGGAGCCCGCCCCTATCGACGTAGGCAGGTACGTTCGACCCGACTAAGACGAAACAGCTCTACCTAGGCAAATCACGAAGTCAGCGAGATTGGTGTGAGTTTTTTTCCTTGAAACAACTAGCAATTATCTTGTTTTTAATATCCATTCACTAAATAATTGAGGATAACCCGGAGAGAAAATCAGTACCATAACCTCGCAAACAAACAGACCTCGAACTTGGCTATCTAATAATAATCTAGTTCCCCTTAGATACCCAGCCGGTTTACATCACCGGCCAGAGCCTCAATCTCATCCGCATGTCTGACGCCCTCAGCAGCCTGATGATGCGCTCCCCCGACAGGGGCACCGCATTCCGGGCATCTGGCCTGTTGCATCGGCATGCCGCATTCACCAACAGTAAACGGATGGCCGTTGGTACAGGTATACCAATGGCCGGTGCCTGAGAACTCCTCGGCCATGGCTTGATAGACGGCTCGCATCTCCGCCGCCGATACCTCGGTATAAAAGACACCACCACGCAGCATCTTCTCTACCGCGTCAACTTCGGCCTCGAGGATACGAGTAGAGGGGTACTGGGTGAGAAGCTCGCGTGCAACGGCCACATGAGCGGTTGCTTGATCTGTCAACTTCGACAGAATCGTAGAGGGTGTCCCGTCCGGCGTCGAGTCCTCGGACGGCGTGGGAGTAAGGGCGCGGGCGAAGGAGCAGAACTGGGCGAAGTAAATATGGCCTTCGACCTGCTCACGGGGGTAATGAGACAATTTGGCCATGTCAATCAGACTCTCGCAGTCCTTCATTTGTTTTGTTAGGTCCAGTTTGATCTCTGATCGTAGGGCAATAAGCGGTTGGCGAATTGTCATGAAGTCGGTGAAGATGACGATTTCGCACTTGAGTGATAGCGCAGAAGCCTGCAGTACACCCTTTGCCTGAAGTACTGACTCGTCAAAGGCAAATTCACTGACGGCTTGTTGCTGTCTCGATGCGTGCCGAACGAAGTCTGCAACTCGTTGCAGGGGCTGTTCTTCTTTGCGGACTTGGCCAATGAAAGTGCTGACCCGAGCCCAAAGTCGAAGGGCCTCGCCGTATCTCGAATCACCGACCCAGTCGCTAACCAATTGCAGCTGCCGAAGGCGTCCTCTAATAATTACAAGCTTAGACGGACGCGTGATATGCTGCTGCGCCACGGGCGCCTTGGCTTCTTTGAGACCTATTTGTATATTCACAAGCTGGTCTGCCAACTTCAAGTATTCGCTGTGTGACCAAGCCATGAATTTCTTGGTCGCCTCGTCGAGGCTGGCACGACGAATGATTCTGCCATACCTGGCAATATTTCGCAAGGAACCTCGGCAAGAGGGACATGTTTTGACCTCGTCCATCGAGAATGGCATAGAGCTACTGGAGAGAGCAATTGGGCTTGGGCTATCTTCATTGGACATTTGGTAGTGTGATTTCAGATCCATCAGCCCGTCCATGTTAGTTTTAGTTAAGAAATGGCCACAATCAGGGAAAATGCACGGATCTTCATCGAGGTTGATCTCGTGGTACTGCATACCCATGATCCAATCGACTATAGTGGACTTGATGTCCTCATCGCAGCACATTTGGCAGTACTTCGTATCAGGGCACGCCTCGCCACAGAGTGAAGGACACTGATGCCCACACTTTAGAAGGTTTTCACATCTTCTGGAACAAGGGACCCAGTTGCATGGTGCCGCACAAGGCATCGTGCATTTCTGGTGAGGACATGCGGACGAGCAGTTCTGCTCAGCACAGGGAGCGCAGGGCTCGTGGCACTGCTTGTTGCATTTTGAGTGGCTGCAGCGAACCTCGCAGGTATTAGAGCAGGGAGGACATTTCGCCTGGCCATGGCAAGGCCTTTGACAGGCGTGGCGGCAAGCAGTGTATTTTCGATTGCAGGGCTGTCGGCAGACCTCGTGGTGTTCTCTTACTACAACACCGTCCTTTCTGTCTCTGCAGCGGTGACACTCGCTACGGCAAGAATGGCCACAGTGTTGGGGTTCGCCACAGAGACTCGTGCATCTGTAGTTCGCAGTAGTCACATCGACGTGACAGGGGACCAGGACGGTATGATCACATCCTGGCACAATCTTGGTAATCTTTTCTTCGCAGATGATAGAAGAAGGGTCTTGGACCTGCCAACATAAGGCCGTTGATTTGCTGTGACCACAAGACAAGACTAAGTCCAGGTCCTGGAGCTTTTCGGTGCACCTTGGCTCGCAGGCATCCCCACAGGACTTTCTACAAGGGTGGCTACAGCCTTTCTTCGTTCGAGGGCACGGCTCTAAACATTTCACAGCCTGGTGAAGCACGTGAGAGTGACATCGGTTGATGCACGCATGCCCACAGGATAATCGTTGATCACATTGTCGATGACAACCTCCTTCGGGAGAAAATTGTAGAAAGTGATCAGGCGTCGAAACTTGAATTGCGTGGTCGGGGTGACGAGGACACCGCAGCTGCAGGACAGGACCGATATTATTCCCATCTCTAAGCATAGTGATAACCTCTGCCCACATTTGCACGTGTCCGTATGTATCCGCATTACCGATCAGATACATGCCGTGCTTTGCTCGGGACAAAAGCACGTTGATGCGATTGGGTGTGCTCAGGAATCCGCAGCGCTTCTCCTTGTTGCTTCGAACGAGAGAGATTACCACAACCTTGGCTTCTTCACCCTGGAAGTTGTCCACGGTGGCAAGACGGATGCTCTTCAAGAGGGTCGTCCGAGTAACAGCCCTGGGTATACGATTTAACGATTCTTCCTGCTGCGCAGTTTTATTAGCTTCTAGCACCTCTAACTCCTCGAGATCCCTCTCTCCAACGGATATCTGAAATAAGGATTGCATTTCTCGGCGGAGGCGAAAAAGCTGCCCAAGATACGGGGTAATAACAGCGATATCATCCGGGCCATATGCGCCCTGTCGGACAAGATGCTGCACAAACGCTACCGTCATATTGACTTCGAATGAGTTCGTGTGAGAGGTAGACGTGGGGTCTTGTTGCTGTGCTCGATCTTCTAGCATCGTATGCTGGAGCCAAAACAGACGTTTTCGTAGACCCTGCACTTCGGGATACTGGGCCACAGCGTCACCATCCACCAGCGAGGGGTACAGAGTCCGACGGATAAGCTCAGAAATACAAGGATGCATACGACGCTGTGTCTCGAGTGTATTGAACGGAAGCTTTTGTTCTCTATCCCGTGAAGGACTTATTAAGCGTTCAAAAAGCGAGACATCCAATGAGTACTGCTCCCCACGGGGGTTTGTAGAGTTCAAGTCATAATTCTGAATTTGTGGCCGAAGCTGCAATTGATCCCCGATGAGAATACAGTGCTCGATTGAAGGAAGAAGTGCGGTAAGGTTATGCGCTTCAAGCACCTCGCCGGCCTCCTCACCTATTGGGACTGGTTAACGCATGCCATGTATCTGCTAAGATGTGATGAATTGAGAGCTACTTACATATCAACACTTTACATCTCAATCTTCTAAGAAGGTCTAGGTTTCTGGCTAGCCCGGTAGTTGTGACTCCAATAACATCCGCAGCCGACAAGCATCGCAGGTCAACCTCTTGAATGATGCGGTTGCGTTGTTCTCTAGTCTGGGTATATTCCCGATGGTCCAGGAGCAAATCCTGGATGATTGGATCCCGAATTTGCCTTTGCCAGTAGTAGTGTAGGCGGTGGCGTTCTCCACGGTTCATGGCCCAGAGATCCGCTGTCAGTAACTGCTCGATCGGGCGCGAGCCAGAGGTCACTTCAGTGGTCTGCCCACCACGTAGCCACTGGTCAACTAGTTGATGCGAGCGGTGACGAACTTCCTGGAATCCATCTTCGTCCATCGATATCCCGAATAAGGATTGGTGGTGCCGAGGATGATGTGCTGCCAGGTAGGCTTGGAGGGCTGGCCGACCAAGACAATTCTTGAGCTCTTGCAGAGACTTTAATGCGGTAGATTCGTGCGCCGTTAATTCATTCTTTGTATTCCATAGGGAGCTTTTCTCGGACTTAGTACGAGCAGCAGTCCTCGCAACGTACCTGAGATTGACGTTTTCCAGGCGCTCAGACTTGGAACGAGAACCAATACGGATGATCTGTTCGATCCCATCGTCCAGTAGATGCTCTAGCAATTGATCCAGGGCATGATTGGTCTAAAGTGACTGAGTGTTAGCTTAGACAGACGATGGTTCGGTTGCATCTGACACTCACATAACAGACGCATAGGATAGGCCCCAGTTTCCCTTTGCCCTTGTTCGCAAGTAGGACTTTGATGATCTTTTCGCCAGTGTAGCTCTTTCCCGTTCCAGGAGGGCCCTGGATTAGAGCAAGACTGCGAGACAAACTACTTAGAAGAGCTAACGACTGAGTCTCGTCTAAAGTGGATTGTTTCATAAGTATCTGGGGATCCAGATGCTGAGTAGGCGAGAACCTTAATTGAGTTCTATCTTTTGTTAAACACGAGAGGTCAAAGTAAAAGCCAGGTTTGGTTGCATATTGTGGAGGCGGGATGTCCACGACGCCTGCCCTGTGCACTGTTGGAGCGATCAAGTCGACGAACGGAACGTCAGGGGCTTTCGACATCCTTTGGAGCGCCTCAAGCGTGTGCTGAAATGAGGCCAGTAGTACTCCCGGAAACTCTACAAGACATCGCTTGCTCTTGGGTCCAACGTTTTGGTACCAGCGAAGAGCCTGGCGGAAGTTATTGTCCTTAAACTCTGCAATATTCAGGTGCACATATGCATCTGCGTCGTCTTCCGCCAGCGACAGTTTGTTTTGCCCAGACGTCTCCTCGGCAGTATCAGTGCGCCAACTCCCTCTCACCTTCTCATCAGTGGTAATGACAGTAGCTTCGGCGACGACGCAGAAGAGGACAGAGCCATCGTAGCTGATGATACAGACCAGTGCACCCGGCTGTAGACGCTTAGATTGTGCCCACCAATCCCGGCGTCTCTGCCGGGTAGTATTATTCACTGGCTGTGGAAACGTTACCAGCAGTTCCAGCCCGTTAACCCGGTCGAAAGAAGCATGAATGATCTCCGCGTCCTTGTAGGTGTATGTCCGCAAACCTTGGCCCCCACATCGTTGGGTCTGTTTACGACCCTGTATTTCCTCCAACAGATCACGAACGACATCTCGCAGCTGGCCTATTGTGTCTTCGCGAAGAAGACGAAATTCTCGATCGAGACGTCCAATGATACCGGGACGATGGAAGGAAGTGGGATCGTTGCTCGGTAGATACTCTTCACGGGCTGATACAATCTCATCATGGGTTGGGAGAATGCTGATGTTAGTTATATCCGCATGATCGTTGTCATGTCGACGGCCTGAGGCCGAGAGACGACCAGGGAGATTCTTAGGTACTGTGAACTCAGCGCGAGATTCAAGGCTCTGCGCTGTTCGCGCTTCCGATGACGGTAATTCATCTCCGACTTCAATGCGACGGTTGATATAACCAATCCACTTCTGAGACTGAAGTATCAGATAATTATCTGACGTCTTGTCAAAGTTCTTCAATATGGAATCGATCCGCTGAACCACGGTTTTGAAAGTCTCGTCGACGATGTTGTTGGCGTTGCAATCGATCATCTTGGATAGTACTGCCAGACAGGCTTCGACAATGACCGGCTTCGATGCAGCTGAACCAACCGTGACTGATTGGCTGGTAATAGGGGCCGACTGTACTAGATTGATGGCGAAATAAAAAATGATTTTCATTCTTCGGCTGCCAACGCCTTGCATGAAGTTGTAGATAGCAGCCACTGGCTGCTCAAGCAATGCAGAACCGGCGACGTGTTGGTGGGTGATGACAGTGAAAAGAGGCTGCATCTGGTTAGCCCAGATGCCTTGCATAGCGTGATTGCCCGCAGCATCGGGTATGTGTCGCTCAACGAGCAGGCGAATGTAGGCAAGACCGTCTTCGTCGGCGAGTAGCCTGACAGCTTCCTGCAAACCACCTGGATCGCCATCAACCAGCTTGACAGCTAACTCGAAGAAACGGTCGCAGGCTGCGCGGTTGGGAGAGTGGCGTCCTTTGCGGTGAAGACGCTTCCATTCTCCTAGATCGCCCTCGTCTCTTCCACCCGGATTCGGTCGCTGCGAGTGAGTCGTGGTCGACGGACCCGTGTGTCGGTTTCCCGCCTGGGTGTCGCTGGCCAAATCATGTGAGAACTTGCATCGCGTTGCAAACCTGCAGTTGCCTCTTTTGAAGGCTAAGCAAGGCTTCTTCGGAGGTTGAGGGTTGCTCATGTCGTCTGTTTTGGGCTTGTTGGCCACTTTGGGGTGGCGGTAGCCCCAAGTTCAGGTATTGCTGGTGTTTTGTTTGGGCTACTCGGAGGGAGAGATGCAGAGGGAAGATCAGGTGCATGGACGAGAAGATATCAAAAGACTGGCACTTGATCCAGATGGATCGTGTAAAACGTTTGCAAGCCCGAACTCACTCTATCTATATTTCTAAGGCCAACAATCGGTGGAAGTGGAGTTAGTGAAATGGTTGGACGCCGAGATCTCCATAGAAACCCACAAGATCCGGGCAGATTACCTTGGATCAGGCCGAGTAGTGGTCCCGTTCGTTATGTACGGCTGCTGCCGGGGGGAAGGAGCGTCGGCAAGAAACGACAGGACGCCTGAAAAAGATAAACAAGAGGTAGGCACCTTTCTTTCAGCGGTACTTGGCAAATCACCCTCTAGACGCAGTAAGAAACTTCTGGTGTCCAAGTATTGACCCCCGAGTTAGTTGAGCTTGCTCTGGCTATCATATCTCTTCGACCCTCTAACGGCTTGGGCCAGACACGCACCATCGGTAGAGGCTAGACACGTATTCATCGGGTAAAAGATGGTGTGCAAACGAAGTCCCTCGGCTCAACCAATCAAAATATGTGCATAGAGAGCGAAGGATGTTGCGTATGAGAACTTGGCACACCCAACACGACGGTTGCTGTTCTCTGCAGTGGCAAGTAGAGGGACTTCTGCTGCCACAGGACAATCAGGCGGACAACCGAGAAGCCGGCAGGAAGAATGGCCGCAGGCCTATGCATAGGTAACCAAGGCTACCAAACAGAACCTGTGCCACCCGAGTCTGGGGTTGGCGGCCTATAGGAGACTTTTCCCTTTAAAATGTCCCATCTTAGATCACGTCACTTCAGCATCCTAAGTTCACGTACATATCCTTATCGTAACACGAATTACATTTATGATGGCCCCGATGTGTTTGCTAGGAGCTCGAAAGCTATTTATGTGCACACACAATTAGCCGTTATACCATGTGCAGTGCATACCTCCCACCACGGCAACAGAGACCAGAACAAGTTGGACATTTGTACTTGCAGCTACAGTATGTATTCTTCTGTATGTACGGTAGATAACCCGCAACCGTAGCACTCGGCCTAATGCGGCAGAATCATCTCCAATCATCGTCACTGTGAACTACCTATCCCACACCAACAGAAACTGGCAGGCAGAACACTACCATATCATAGGATAACGACTCCCTATAGGCTTCCGATTCAAAGCTAAGGTGCTATTCGCCCGAGACTTACATAGGTTTATTTCAATCATCAATTCCTCCCAACTTATAACGTGGTTTAGGTCAAACGGGTAGTCATCAGTAAGAGGCTCGTTTGCAACCGAATTTGGAAGCCAGCCAATCATGATCACTGCCCCCATCACGACAGCTGCCTCAGAGAAGGCTTTAGTTGATTCTTCTGGTGTAGCAGCTCTCAAAAAGCAATGACTAGAAAAACTGTAATGTTCGTTTTTGACAGAGCCCAGACAATCTAAACAAGCAGTACTATGCTCTGTGCCAGCACTTCAATCAACACACCAACTGGCCAATAACTTGGACTGCGTATCCCCCAAAAACGACTAGGGAGCCGGCAGCTACCTGGACAAAAGCAAGAACCCCAGCAGGTTTGCAGTGTTTCTTTTGCTTTCTTAATTTGCAAGTACCTCAAGGCACTGAAACCGCGCAACAAAGAGCATCTTGTATATAGCCAGATTAGCCCACGAAGGTGTTTTAGAGACCTTCGCGCAACAACAAGTGTCTACGACCTACCTATATAGGTTTCTCGACACAAAGTCGACAAACATAAGATTCTACTTAAAACTTGTGTTCGCTCGGGATCTTGCATCCGCAGACCCTTAGGCAGAAGCAGCAACGTCAAACGGCTGTCGTCACATGGTAGGGTGTATTGTGCATTTTGTAACGAAGGCTTGTGATCAGGGGCTTGCAGCAATATTTGTATTGCTAATAATCTGATATAGGATTAAGGGGGCTATAAAGGTCATGACTCCTTTCTTCGCCTCGTAGGTACGTCGAAGATCTGTAGATTATATACCCGAAAAGCCTAGCTTCGCTTTACCTACTTCGGTCTCGGATAGCCGTCTCGGGAGCCTATATGCGCTCGGAGAATAAAGTGGATTAGAACCTGAAGACTTCATATGACCATTTTTATGACCTCTTCTCAGACCGTGTGACACATCTATTCCGAGTCACTCTCACTTTCGTAACCCGTCTTGGTAACAATAGTAGCATACTCACTTCATCTTAAATAAGTGAGCAGACCGAATGAAGGCGTCAGTTTCCACCGGACGCCGCAAAGTCTCTCTTTCTAGACTAATTGCCATAAGCAGCTTACCTACTAAAGAATATAATGGATTGATAGAATAAAGTGATAGACGAGTCACTTGCTATGAACTCCACGAAAGCTACACCTTGTTTCGGGAATACGATGAAGTGTGCCTGAGTCTAAACACGGCATACACACCAGTGAGTAACCGCAAAGCATTTACCGAATTCTAGGTTTATCACATCCAATGTAGAATAGATGATGGTTAGTGATAGACTGTTGCAAACGAGGGAATATTGCAAAAGGTGGTCTGTGCGTTTAGAGAACTTGAGGCTTATGCATAAGAGCCCCGAACCGGTTTGGCCCCTATACCTGACTTTCGCTATCGCTAGCGTTAGGAACGGGACAAATTAGTGTTGAAATTTGATTTGATGCCATCAAATGCGCATTTCTCGACCTCATACACTTACTGCCAAGAGAATTATAAACTACGACGAGAAAGGTCAGGCAGTAATTTGGTCGAATGCATTAGGATTCGTATTATAACCATCTTCACCTTTTTTGATGTTCTCTAATAACCTTTATGCCAAAATTAGAGACTCAAAAGAGAACACGGATTTGAGTACCTACTCAGGGGAGTATAAGACAAGACGGGTTGTAAAACAGGGCTTCGGCGCTAGCCATCTGGGAAGCCAAGAACATTCCTGGTTGGGTGAGAAATCGACATCCGGAGCCAACTGTGACTTGAGACAGGAAGACTAGGAATAGCCGTATTTGAAAGTTGGGGGTCTCTATTTTAGTAAACACAACGATGACGGGACGAGGGATGCATGAGGACCTGATGATCCTACGCTTTCCTCTTTCACATATAGGCCTTCTTCGCTCTCTCCTCCCCGCTTCACTCCCGGTTAGAGCTGGGGGGAGGCTGAGTCCTAGAAACCGTACCCACACGTAGATAATCAGGTAGCAGGTAGGAGGTAATCACCTACTTCTTCCCCCCGCCCGTTTCAAAAGGAGTCAATACCAACAAAGTACATGATTAGCCTGGTTTCCCGTCCGTGATTTTCCTCTCCCTATACCCTTTTCTGTAGTAAACGTTCGGCCAGGCTCTGGTCATACGGTGTTTCGGTAGAGTTGAGGCGCAGGTAATACTTAAAGCAGAACGCAGGCAGCCATCAGGTTATAACCAATCGGAGTGAGTAGGGGGGGGCGCCCAGAAAGTGAGGCCCCTATACTTAAAGCATCGATACCTTCCACATTAGCGAGAGAAAGGTCATTGGTCGCAACTTCTGAACATAGTGCACATTTGAATTGTGTATGGTTGCAATGCATGCAGGATAAGCCAAAGTCGTATTTAGGAGTCTCCTGGTGGGGGCTAAAGGGGCAGCGAACACGAAAACCATGTTGCCCGCCATGGTCACATTGCGCGTAGCCGAATAGCGGCGTCGACTACCCTATCATGCGCCAATCCTGTAAATAAAAGCCCATACTGTATGTATGCACCACCAATAGACACCTATGTCGCCGAAAAGCAGATTGTAAACATACCTGTATTATAAATAGTTTCTATATGTCCGAAAGGCAGGGAGCCTAGAATTGTTATTAAGTGTAAAAATGTCTTTGTAGATGCTTGATCATCTCTCTTTGCCAGCAGTTCAATCCAGCCAGGCTGGACATCCATTTCTAATACAGTTGTGGTGCGGACATCTATAATATGTATACCGTTATAGCCAACTGGGCAATAAAGGCGCGTACAACTTGCGGAGATGGCTTAATCTCGGGGCTGAGGACTAGCACTGAACCGGGAGTCCATGTCAGCTTCCCGGGGGCCTATATGTTGCAGCTGAAAAAGAAATGGAGCCAGAATATCGAACACGGGAAGTTGATTCGTTAATTGAATGGTAGATAGGGGGGCTCGATTACCCACATGAATGCTGCGTCAATACAGGACGCTGTTACATTGCCAATACTACGCCACATTCAGGTAGTAGTATAATCAGAATGTGTTCGTACGTAGCCAACCAAGGCTTTGGGATCTGTCCCATTCCTCACCATATTTTAGTCCAACTCCCCTATCGACTATGAATCACCGATCATCAGAACGTTTCCGATAACTCACGCGTTGCAAAAAGATCTCATATTTGATTTGCGGGTACCAATAATGGTCAGTCATTGAATCTTACACACTTAGGCATGCATCATGCAGTCTGGTGCTGACTCCAGGCTATGTAGCCTCTCAAACAGCTTCATCCGGACCCTGGGAACCCCGCAGACGATACAACTACGATCGAGTACGCCCTACAGCTTTCCTTTCACGATTTGAGACTGACAATTGTAGCATCATCGCCGTCCACGGACTTAATCCTCGAAGCAAGGCAGATGACGAGCACGCTTGGGACACGTGGCGCACGCCTGCTGGTCCGAAAGGACGACTTTGGCTCCGTGACGACCTTCCCCGTCACTTACCCGATGCACGAATATTCCTCTATCAATATAACTCGACCGCGGTGTACGGGAAAGATAGAAGCACTTTCGTCGACAAGGCCAATGCATTTTTAGAGTCCATCCGACTGAAAAGGAAGGGCCATGAGCAGAGGCCGCTTTTGCTGTTAGGTCATAGCCTAGGTGGTCTTCTCATCAAGCAAGCACTGATAAATGCATTCAACAATGAGAAGTACGAGCAGGTAAGGTTGGCAACGCGGGGCCTAGCCTTCTTCGCTACCCCTCATGACGGCGGAAGCAAAACATTAGTTAGCATTGGATCCGTCGCCGCAAAAATCGCTACCGGGCTTGGGTTCCAGAAAGGCGACAACATCTTAGAGACATTAGACAATGGCAGCCTCTTCGCTGATCTTATGCATGAACACTGGAAGCAGCGCCTTCTAGATTTCGATATTGTGTCCTTTTGGGGCACCTTAGACCAGGTATGCCTCACGTGCGCTGTGATGTCTTGCCGTTGCTAAAGTCTGATAGATCGTCTCAAAAGAGAGCTCCAGTTTCGGTCTGCCTGGAAATCGCGAGAACGTGGTATCTTTGGAAGCTGATCACAGTGGAGTATGCAAGTTTGGCGACGGCGAAACCGACCGAGACAACTTCGAATATGTCCTGGGCAATATCCGGGATTTGGTTGAGAACGCACTAAAGATAAGTATGTTAAACAGCATTACTCCTGTGGCTATATTCTAAGACCACAACGTCGAAGCTTCGCTAGCGGGGGGGTTGCCTTTCTGAAGAATCATGGATCAATGTGCGTTTGAGCTTTGACAGGAGTCTTTCAGCAGTTGATTGGACAGAACGCTAGACTCCTTCTATATTACTTCACATAAATCACACTAGGTGTTGAGCTACCTTCCCTTTGCAGCTTCGACTTAGCAGTGCATCTATCAACTAGGACAGCCCCGGCTTTGGAGGTACTGTGTTCGCTGTTTTCGGCTACAGAGTGCGATTACGGGTTTCCAGGCGAGGAGATTACTGCCAGTGGGATGAAGTTTAGGTTTCATTGAAATTCATCAATCATACCTTGCGATTGAAGGCTTACTTATGTGCTCTTCAGGTTCACGACCGAATACCCCGACAACGAAGATGGCGCAGAAGCTCCTTCGTGATCTTTATGTCGTACCATACAAAGACCACAAAGATAGAAACCCTGAGAGAGCTCCCGGGACCTGCAAGTGGTTTACAAGTCATGATCGATTCAAGAACTGGCAAAAAAAGGGCACATCGAGCTTACTATGGGTGTCTGCCGATCCGGGCTGCGGAAAGTCAGTTCTTGCCAAATACCTTGTAGATAAAGTGATTCCATCTACAGGAACAAGTACCACGTGTTACTTCTTCTTCAAGGATGGGTTCGAAGACCAAACGACGGTAGAAAATGCCTTGCGCTGCATATTGCGCCAGCTACTCGACCAGAAAAGGGAACTTCTTTCGAATGAGTTATTAGAAAAGTTTGAAACGGGCGGGGCCACAACGTTCACTTCTTTTTCAGACCTCTGGTATCTTCTTACAAGCGTAGCGCGCTACAAAAATGCAGGGACAATTGTTTGTCTCCTGGATGCCTTCGATGAATGCGAAGAGAAGGGGCGGGTTCGGTTAGCCCAAGCATTAAACAAGTTTTACAAGCAGGAGTCAAGCGCTTCTACGCTCAAATTTCTTATAACGAGCCGACCATACGCTTCCATCCAGCGAGACTTTCAGACTCTCGAAGATGACAGGCCAACTATCCACTTGCAAGGTGAGAACCAGACCGAGATCGACAAAATCTCTCTGGAAATCGACGCCGTTATCAAATACAAGTTGGAAGCCCTCCGTGCTGAGCTTAAGCTACAGTCGGATGAAGCAAGGAGTTTATATCTCAGATTTACCAGCATTCCTCACCGGACATACCTTTGGGTTTATCTTACTTTCGACGAAATCCGCAGTTACAACGGGCCCGTGAGCTTCAATTTGGAGGATACGACCTACGCTCTCCCCCGGACAGTTGGAGAGGCATATGAACGGATCCTTGCAAAAAGTTCTAATATGACTGAGGCTCGGCGACTTTTGCATATCGTTTTGGCTGCATCCAGGCCACTCACTTTACACGAGATAAGTCTTGCTTTAGGTCTTCGAGAGAACAGCACACCGTACCGCGATATTCAAATCGAGCCAACGGACCGATTTCGCAGCACGATGAGAGATCTTTGCGGGTTGTTTGTCGTTGTCGTTGACTCAAAAGTCTACCTGCTACACCAAACAGCCAGGGAGTTCCTACTTGGAAAGCAAATGGGTAATCACAGATTTCAGTGGGGAGGTTCATTCCGGCTTCAAGAATCTGGCCACATCCTCGCGACGATATGTGTTCGGTACCTGCACCATATCATTAGTGGCCTCCCTAACGATAAGAATCACGGGTTCCTTGGCTACGCCGCCCAAAATTGGGCGCTACATTTTCGCGAAGCTTCGGATGAGGTTGAGACGGAATTGGAGCTGTCAGCTTTACAACTTTGTGATCCATCGTCACAGCTTTGTGTCACTTGGGTTGAGCGTTACCGAGACACCACAGTAGCAGATTTCCCCGGACAACCCACCGCACTCATCTTAGCATCGTTCTTTGGACTACACAAGCTAGTAACTCGAATTCTGTCTCAAGGAGTCGACAGTCTGGGAGTCACAGACACTGAATATCGGAGAACGAGTCTTACTTGGGCGAGCTGTAATGGCTATGAAGGGGTGGTACAGCTGATTCTAGAAAGACTGAGCAGGACCAAAGAGATTTTTAGGCGTGGACTGCCGTGGAAAACCTCGGTTACGGATTCGAAAGACAAGGCCGGAAGAACCGCTCTATTTCACGCTGCAATGCGTGGGCACTACAGCATATCGAAAATGCTCATCAAGAAAGGGGCCAGTTTGAAAATTCGAGATGAATACCGCCAGACCTCTATTTCATTGGCAACTCACTATGGACATAAGAGAACCATCGAGCTACTATACAAACATGGGGCACGCCTCGAATCTCAGGACGAGTACACGCAGTCGGCGGACAAATCTGGCTTCACTCCGCTATCTCGCGCTATCAACCTGGGCGAGGAGGACATCATTCAAATGCTTCTTGATATGAACGCGGGCGTTGAGGCTCTATCTGAGGATGGCTCTGGGCCGTTGCACAATGCAATTCAGACCCGTAATATCAAAGTGGTACAATTGCTGCTCGACAAAGGCGTCAACACCGAAAAGCCCAACTTTTCCCATCGTACACCACTACTTCTTGCAGTTAATCAGGGCTTTATTGAGGGTGCACAGTTGCTTCTTGAAAGGGGTGCTAATATTGAAGCAAGTGATAAATACGGCTGGATAGCACTCCAGACTGCAGCTGCCCACGGCCACACAGATATTGTACGGCTGCTTCTTGAAAGGGGTGCTAATATTGAAGCAAGTGATAAACACGGCTGGACAGCACTCCATACTGCAACTACCAACGGCCACACAGATATTGTACGGCTGCTTCTTGAAAGGGGTGCTAATATTGAAGCAAGTGATAAACACGGCTGGACAGCACTCCATTTTGCAGCTACCTACGGCCACACAGATATTGTACGGCTGCTTCTTGAAAGGGGTGCTGTTACAAGGGCTTAAGATCAAGGGCTTAAGAGTGTTTAGATTGACTAATAATTAACTATAGGATTAAAGGGGCTCTGCCTCTTTTTTCTTGTTTTTTAGCTAAAGGCGGATTTTAAGCTATTTATATATAAATAGCTTTATTTACGTTTAACAGCTAGGCTTTTTTTGTTTTTACTTTAATATTGCTGTTTTAAATAAATTAAATTATATAGCAAAAGCAAACAAAATCTTTGTTATTTATAAGCTTTACTACTTAATTATATAGCTATTTATAAAGCGTAAATATATAGTTCGTTAAACTTAAAAACCGATTTAAATATTAACTTAAATTAGTATAAATCCTTAAAGTTTATATAATACTATTTTTTTTTTTATTTGCTTTTAAGCTATATATTATTAAAAAGTTTATAAGTTTATAAATTTTTTTAAGTTTTGTTAATAAAACTATTTAATTTTAGCTTTTGTTTTTTTACTATTTAAATAATTAAAAAGCTTTTAAGTTTAATATTTTTTAGCTAGCTATTTTTACTATTTAATTAAATACTTTATATATTTTTTAGTTTTAATAAAGTTTTTAATTATATTTATTTAATAGTTTTTTACTTTTATTAGTTTTATTTTATATAAAACTTATTTAAAATTAAATACTTAATTGTTAACGTAAAAAAGCTTAATAAATAAAACGTAAAAAAAATTATAAATTCGTTATTTTTTAAATAATATAAGCTTAACTATAGTAAAAAAAATTATTTGTTAAATTTAAAAAACCCTTAATATTTTTTATTTAATTTTTTAACAAGTTATTTAGTTTTAATATTTTTAACATTTAATATTATTAATTAGTCTTTTTTATGTATAAATATTTTTTTTTTACGTATTAGCTTATTTTTTTTATATAGTGCTAGCTTTTTTTAAATAATTTTTAACGTTTTTATAAATTTAATTATTTAATATATATATAACTAACTATTAAAATTACGGACTATTTTTATTAAAGGATTATAAACCGTAAAATAATAACTATAATTAATAAAAGAAATATTATACTTATAAATATTAAAAGTAAATTATTATAAGCAAATTTAGCTATAAATAATAAATTTTTTTAGTTAAATATTTTATAATTTATAAAAGCTTATAAATAAACTTTAAAAATTTAATTAAATTGTTTAGTTTATTTATTCGTTTAAAAATAAAATATTATATTTATTTTACTTTTAATATTTATAAGTTTAAAAAAGTTTTTTAAAAATAAATAATAAACTTAAGGTTTTTGTTAAAAATAATATTTGAAAAAATATTATAAACTTTTTAATAAACTTTAACGAAAATTTTAATAAAGTTTTTTTTTTTTTACTGCTAAAAAAGTAAAATATACTATTTTAATAAAAAAGTTAACTATAACTTATATAAAATTATATTTATTAAACAATAATAAGTTTATAATAAAGTTTATAGTTATTATTTATTATAGCTTATAATAAAATTTTATAAGCTAAAACAAACTATATAAAATATAATAAAAGTTTTTGTTTTTTTAATATTTAAAACATTTATTTATACATTTTTTTATAAATATTTATAAGTTAAGCTATTAAAAATTAAAAGTAATTAATTTTATAGTTTTATTTATACTTATATAGCTTATTATTAAAATATTATATTTAAAATATATAATTTTATTTTAAAACGTAAAAATAAATATTTATAGCTAACTTTTATAATATAATAGCTAGTTTTATTTTTTTATATTTTTGCTTAGGTTAAACCTTTAAGTTTAATAATTTAGGTTT
>MU383299.1:0-19545 GCA_022495125.1 Xylaria acuta | reverse complement strand
ATAATAAAATAAATTATATAAGTTTATAATATATTAATAATATATTATTATTAATAAAAATTTAGCTTTAAACTTATAAAATATAGCTTTAAAAATTTTTATAATAGCTATTTAAAAAAAAATTTTATTTATAAGTTTGTTAGCTTTATAAAAACTTTATTTACTTTTTTTAATAATAAATATAAAATAAAAAATAAAATTGTTTTTTTTACTAATAAAATAATATAGTTTTTTATAAAAATATTAATAGTTATAAAAAAAACTTTATTATTATTATTAAACTTTTTTTTTAAACTTAAAAAAATTAATTTAAGTTTAAAACATATAAATAAAGTTAGCTAATGTTCGTTTTTTATTATTATTATTTTTTATAGCTGTTTTATTAAAGCATAGTTTTTTAGTTTAATATTAAGTTAATATTTTACTTTTGTTTTAATATTAAAGATTTAGTCCTTATATATTATAAAGTTTTAAAAATCGGAAAGATTAAAGCGTATTTATTTACGGGCTTTTGTTTTATTTTCGGTATAGTTTTTTATAAATTAAAGTATTTTAACGTTTGTAACGTTTACTAGTTTAGTTTTTTTCGTGTTAATATTAAGAAATATTTAAAGGTAGTCTTAATATTTTATTAAATAAATAATTTATAAATTGTTATATTTAATATATTTTTAAAAACAAAGCTTTTATAATATATGCTATATTATACGAAAAATCTACAAAAAAAAAAAAAAAAAAAGGAACAAAAACTAGCTATATAAAATCTACTTAAGCATATATATAGTGTATATAGGGTGGGGCTGCCCTAGTGGGGCTATAGTGGGGTGTAGGTGCAACAGTTAATACATGGTGTAGCCACGGGCTAAGCTACGTATAAACCATTAATTTATAACTTTACTTTAATAAAACTATAATAAAAGATAAATGTAATAGTTAATAAATGGTATAACTATTAATTAAGCTATGTATAAAGCATTAATTTATAACTTTAAATATAAACAATTTTTTGTTAATTATATTAATTAAATATATATTATGTTTTATTATATTGTTTAAAATTTAATATATTATATAAATTTAATATAATAAATAATATATTTAATATAGCTAGTTATTTTTAACTTTTAATTTAAAACAATATATTTATTAAATATATTAACAAACCTTGTTATTTATTAATGCTTAATAAAATTAAAGCTTAATTAACCGTTAAATATATACTATAAATATAAAGGTTTATATTAAAATTAACTAGTATTGTTAACGATAGCTTATAGTATAAATATAATAAGGAATATATAGTTTTGCGGCTTAGCAAGCAGTATTTTAAACCGCTAACTGTTAAATTTATAATGTATAATCGAGCGTATCCTTGCTTTTTTTATTGCTTACGCTACTATGTTTTTATAAAGCTTTTATTATATAAAGAGTTTTATATAAAGCTTATAAGCTATTTACTTTAGCTACTATACTACGTTATTTAGCTTATATAATTAATTAAACGATCTTTTTAATAATATAAAAAAAACGTATAATATACTATTAAATTTAACATACCTTTTTTAAAAAAAATACTTTAATAACTTTTTTTATATTATTATACTATAATATATAACAATATTAAAATATAGTAGTATTATATAAGTAATATATAGTAAATATTATTATAGTTAAAAAACGTTTAAATAAAAACTATTTATATAAATTATAAAGCTTATAAGTTATTATATAACTAAATAAATATAAGCAAATATAATAAAAGCGTGTAATAAATTTTAATAGTTTTTTTTAAAGAGCTTTTTTATTTTTTTTATATTTTTTTAATAATAATAGTTTCGATTTTATAAAATTTTAAAATTGCTTGCGCGTTTTACGTATATATATTAAGTTTTTTTATTAATTTATAAATAGCTTTATTTAAAATATTAAATTTTGTTAGTAAGTTATTTACTATATAATAATATAGCGCGATATTTTATAATATTACGCTTTAATTAGCCGTATATAACTAGTTTATTAACTTAAATAATAAAACTATTATTTTAGGCCTTTTTTTATAAATATTATTTTTGCGCATATATATTTACTAATTAATATTAACTAGTTTTATAGCTTATTATTATTATTATTATTATAAGAAAATAATAATATTTTATTACGTTTATAGCTATTTTTTAATTTACTTTGCTGCTACTAGCAGCTTATTAGCTAGCTTATTAAAATTAAGCTTAATATAAAACTTTTTGTTAATATTATTGTTTTTATTACGTTTAAATAATAAGTTTTTTAGGCTACTGTTGTTATAACTATTTTTTTTAATATATTTAGCTTAATATTTAATACGTTTACTACTTATATACGTTTATTCGAAAATATAATTTAAATTATACTAGTTTTTTTTTTAATACTGTTAAAACGTACGTTTAATAGGTTTAATATAGTTTTTATTCCTACTATTATAACTTTTATCGCTATTATTTTATTTTATAGCTTTTATAAACGTACGTAAATAATAAGTGTAATATAGGTTATAAAGTAAAAACGAAAATAATTAATTAAAGGAAAAAAACATATATAAATATTGCTAGTAAAGCTAGCAATATTTATATATATGTAAGCTATTTATAGGTTAGCTATTACTAGGTGCCCTACCTCGTAAAGCGGGGTATTACCGGCAATAGCAATATTTATATATAACCTTTTAAAGGTTTTTATTAAAATACTAGGGTATAAAAAAGTATTTGTTAACTTTAACAACTAATATATAATTAATTTAATATACCTTTTATTTTTTGTGTTAATTGTTTTTATAATTTATAAAAAGCTCTTTAAATTAAATATTTTTTACTATAGTTTTTTTTAATATAAACTTATTTGCTATAAGCTTTTTTACTACAAGCTTTTTTATTATAAGCTTTTTATATTTTTATAGCTTATTGTTACGTTTAAAAGTAATAATTAAAAATAAAAAATTAAAAAGTAAAATTATAATAAACTTTACGTTAATTTACATAAATATAAACTCCTTTTAAAAAATAAAGTTTATAAAAAACTTTTTTTTAATATAAAGCTTTTTATAACGTTTTAAAGTTAAAACAAGCTTTATAAATATATTATTAATGTTTGTTTTATAAATTTAAACAAGTATATTTTTTATAAGTCCTTTTTTAAAATTTAGTTAAAAGCTATATTAACTTTAATATTTATTAATAAATTTTTATAAATAGTAAAAATAATATTTAAAATATTATCGATTATATTTATATTTTTATTTTTTTTTATTTAATAAAATAGTCCAATTTTTTTTTTTTTAGTTAAAACAATATTTAAATATAAGTTTTATTTTATATATATTGTTTTTATTGTTATTATTTAAATGTTAGTTAGCTTTAATAAAGCTTAATAAAAATATTGTTTAATAAAAAAAATCTTTGTTGCTTTTTATTAGTTATAACTATATAATAAAAATAATAAAATATATATAATAACAAAATAAAAAGTTTAATTTATACGTTAAATTTTTAATTTTACGTTTAATTGTTTAAGGTTTAATACGTTATTATAAATATTTTTTAAAAAGCTTGTTAAACAAATAATAACTATTATATAAACTAAAAAAAACTTTATTTTTTAATAAAAATTTTAATATTTAATATTTATTATTATATTATTTTTTAAATTAAACAGTTATAAAATTTATTGTTAATTTAATATTTTATTGCAAATAATTATATAATATTTATACCTTTTTAAATATATAGTTGTTTGTTTATTTTATTACTACGTTAAAAAAACTAAATAGCTTAAAACTAAAGAGTTATTTATACAAGGTAGATTATATAGCTTATAAACGCGTAAAATTTAAGTTTTATTATAAAATAAAAATTAACTCGATTTAATTAAATTTAAAAGTAATAAAGTTATAATATTATATTATTATTTTTATTATTTAGTTTTTTTATTACTTAAACTATTTTTTTATAAATAATATATAGTTATTATTAATAACTTAATACTTAAAGCTTTTTATATACTTTTTTAAAAATTTAAAATAAACTTATAATTATAATTTAAAATAATTTTTTTTAAATATTTTAGTTATTTAATAATAAATATTTAATTTAAACTATAGTTTAGTTTTTAATAATATATTTTTTATTTTTAAAAGTAAATAAAATTTGTTTAAACGTATAATATAATATAGTTATAATATAATTAAAAGTTTTATAATAAGATTGTTTTATAAGTTATTAAAAAGTACTAGTAAACTTAATAAAAAATAAAAATAATATAAAATTAATTATAATAGTTTATATTAAAAGTATATTTTTTTGCTAAATTTAACAAAAACTATTAACTAGCTTTTAACGTTTATTTTACTTAAAATTATATTTAAAGTAATATTTAGTATACTTTTTAACTTACTATAATTTATAATACATAAAATAAAGTTTAAAAATTTTTATTATATAGTTTAAGCTAGCGTAATATTTTTTATTTTATATTATATAGCACGTAAAGTTATTTAAACCTTTTTATATATATTATATATTAGTTTGTTAATAATAATAAAAAGGTAATTAAGTTTAAGATAAATAGTAGCGTTTTTATTACTATATAAGTTATTAATATATAATTTTTAAAAAAAAAAAAATTTTATAGTATATTTGTTTTATATGTTAGTTAAAATTTTTACTTTTAATTTTTATTTATAATAGCTTTACTATATATTTAATAATATTTTATATAAAATTTAAAACTATAAGCTCATTAAAACGTTTAAGCTTGTTTTTATTATTTATTATATTTTATATAACGTTAAATTAATTAAATATATTAAGTATATAATTAAAATAATTTAATAAATAATAAACTTAAAAGCTATATTATAATAAATAAATAATAAATTTATACATTAATTATTAGCTTAGTTAATAACTAATATATTTAATAAAATTTAATTTATAAAAATAATAATAAAATGTGTATTTAAATATATAGTTATATTAAGCTTTTTTATTATTAATATTAAATATATTATTTTTTTATTTAAAAAGTTTATATTTTATTTTTATTAATAATAAAAACCGATTTAAATATATTATAAGTTTTATTTTTATATATAATATATATTTCTTTTAAATTTATTTAAAGCTTTTTATTACATAAAAAACTATTATTTTAAAACTTTTTTACAACATTTATTAATTTATATATATAAAATATAATTAAGATTATAATAATATAAAATAGTTTTAAAATAAATAACGCTTTATAAAGCGTAAAAAAAGCTAATTTAATAAATATTACATTATAATTAATAGTTTATATATAATATTTATAATAGTTTAAATTTTTATTAATTAACTTTTTTTAAAACCTTTAATAAATAAAAAAGTCTTACGTTTTTATAATAGTTTTACTAGCTTAACGTAATAAAAAATAAAGTTATAAAAAAAACTATTAATATTAAAGTATTATTAAAAAGTTTATAAATTTTTTAAAAATATAATTTATTTAAATATTTAAATATACTTTATTATAATAAATATTTTTAATATATTAATATAAAAACTAAAAAGTTTAACTATTAAATAATTAATAAAAAACTTTTTCAAAAATATAATAATTATAATGGGTATAACATAAGCAAAGGTATACACACTTAATTTACCTAGTATTAAAAACTAATATTTTACTTAAAAAAAGAAAAAAAAAAGGAAAGTTTAAAATATAAGTAAGCGTAGCTAAATATATATACATTTATATGTAGGCGAAGGTATTCACTACAGCCTTAATGAATACAATTGTGCTAGTGAATAAGCTATAGCCACTAGCCCCACCTATACACCTAGCCATACACCTAGCCATACATAGACCGTTATAAGTCTATGACAATAATATTTTTTGTTTAAAAAGTCTAAAAATAATAATTAAATATTAAATATATTTTTTATATCTATTAAAATAAATAATAATATTGTTAATAAAATAACAATAAAAATTTAAATATAAATAAAATAGCTTATTTATAAATTTTTATATATATTTAAATAAATTATAATATTTTATTAAAGCTATATTAAATTTTTTTATTTTTTACGGGCTATTAATAATAAACTTATTTTTATAGTTTAAATAAACTTTAAACTAATAAAAAAAACCGGTTATATTTACGTAAATAATATATTTTTTACTTTATAAACTATTAATTATTTTGCTTTATAAAAAAAAAAGTAATTATTAAAAAATACTACTTTATTAAAATATTATAAATTAATAATTATTTAGCTTTTATTTATACTATATTAATAAGTGTAATATAGGTTATAAAGTAAAAACGAAAAAGTAGATTTAAAGAAAAAAACACAAACAAATATTGTTAAACAAGCTGGTAATATCTATGTCTATGAGCTATTTATAGGTTAGCTGTTACTAGGTGCCCGCCCTATAGGGCGGGCTACCACTAACAACAGCTTTATTAAACGTGTAACCCTTTAAAGGTTTATATCATATATTTTTTTTAAAAATAATAAATATAAAATATATAAAAAATATAGCTTTATTTATTTATTTTATATAACTTATTTTATACAGCTAATTATAAATTTTATTAAATATTTATATATTTTTATAACTAAAAAAATATATTTTAATGTTTAATTTTTTTTTGCTAGTTATTAATAAAAAAAACTTTTAGCTGTTAGTTTTTTAAAATATTTACTTTATTTTAATTAATTTAAATATTTTAAGCTTTAATTATTTTAGTAAACTTAGCTGCTTTAGTTGTTTGTTTAATATAAATATAAATTTTATTTTTTATAACGTTTTTAAAAAAATTAGTAAGTTTTTAATATTAAATATTATATAAGTTTTAAAAATCTTTAGTTTAAAAAGCTTATTTAATGTTAATAAATACGGCTTAATTAAAAATATATTATTTATATTTATAATAATATTAAATATAACGTTTATAAAAAGTATACTTATAATTTATATATTAGCTATAAATATTTAAAAGTTAATATTAATAATATAGTTGTTAGTTTTAATAAGCGCTACTATAAAAGTTATAAAATTTACTAGTTTATTTATATATATTGTTATTTTTGCTTAAAGTATATTATTAGTAGCTATAGCTCTAATAATTAATAATATATTATATTTAATATTAATAATAATTATTAAATTCATAATATTTAAAAAGCTAAAGCTAATAGTTTTAGCTAATAAAACCGTAAGCGTTATTATTATAACTTTAAAAATTATATAAAATAAAAATATTATTTTTATTTAGCTAAAAATTAGCTATAATTAGTTTAATTTAAAATAAAATATTATTTATTAAGGTAATTAAAAAATAAGTAAAAAATGGTTATAGTTAATATTGCGCTAAAAGTTTTTATATATTTAAACGTAGTAAATATAACCGGTTAAAAATATTAAAAATATTTTATAAAAAAATATATATAATTTAAAAATATTAAATTAACAAGTAAAAAAAGCTATTTTATTAAATAAGTTTAAAAAGTTAAGCGTGCTTATTTTAAATTTTTTTTATATAATTTATTAATTATTAAGTTTAAACTTAAAATTTTTTAATTTTTTGTTTAAATTTTTAAAAATTTGAAAAATTTTTAATATAAGCTATATAATAAAAATATTTGCTATAAGCAAATAAAATAACGTTATAAAAAAATATATTATTAATAATAATAAAAGCGTAAAATAGTTTAGTATAAGTTTTCGGCTATATATTAACGTAGCTAAAAATAATAAAATATAATTTACTACTAATAATAAAGTTTAATAAATTTAAAGTAGTTATAAATATTCCGCTTAAATTTATACTAAACTTTATTTAAATAAATATATAATAAAGTAGTTTAATAAAGCAATATTTTAAATATTTTTATATAAAAGTAATAATATATTAAAAATTAAAAAAAAGAATTTATTTATAATAAAAGTTTACTTATAAAAGCTTAAAATAATATTTATATTTAACTAATAATTTTTTTAAAGTTTTAAAAGGTTTATATTTTTTTTTAATATTTAATATAACTTTGCTCCTACTTTTTTATTTATATACAAAGTTTTGCAAAGATTTTCTATTACTTTTTTTGTTGGGCTTCGATCCTAGGCTTTATTGCAAAGGCTATAATAGTTGCCGACCAATAGCTAACTTAAGGCTGAGATATATAGCTTAACAGGTCTTGCCAGGTCCTGGCGGTCCTTGCCGTGTGGCATTAATTCAAGCCCTTGTTATAATATGCATGCGCTGCTCAATATATAGTTCACTGCAACACTCACTCGATGCCGCGCCGCGTTATTGCCTATGAATCGATAGGAGCGGTTGACTTGATTAACCGGACCCCAAAACAATTGTGAAAAGATCGTACCAGGCTCGAGAAGGTTGTCGTTGTTTGCTAATTATTATGTAGGGTAATATATTTGGCGGTTGAACAACCTCCGCCATTAAAACAAAACAGCTAATTGCCAGGACCTTACGATGTGTCAGGCGTAGAGGTGAATACAACCGTCATTCTGCGAAGGGGTTTAAACACCTTCGTAGGCTAGTCCTTGGCTATATACATATACATATCCTCGGTTCTGAAGGAGGTATTATAACGTCAAATATCTACTAACAATTTCAACAGATGACAAAGTAACGAAACACACAAGAGAGCGTTAAAATTTGCAATGCCTTCAAGACTATTCTAGAACCGTATGTCCGGATGGAGAAGACCATCACGGCTGAAAGAGAACTCTGTCGTTATTGAAGCTTCTGCAAGAGATCCTCTCAACTGGCTGCCAATACGAGACCTGCAAAGCTGGATAAAGGAAGTGTGGGTTCATAGCGTTGACTCGAGTTCGCTAAATGGCGAAAAGGAAAGCGATGCGACAATGGAAACAGAGGATTTGGAGCACGAAGACACTGATGATGAAAAGAACAGTCAGTTGGAGGTCGGGAGCCTGGTCAAACCTATGAGTAAGACACTGAAACCCCGACCACCCCCCGTGTCCTATAATCGCCAGGTCAAATTTTCATCCTCGCCGCGTTTGAGAGATATTCTTAAACATCCTGAACCGCATCATGACTCGGGAATCGGTTCGTCTTCTAGTGGCCACAGCGGCCCAAGTGGCCGAGATCGCAATATCCAGAGCAACACTGTCAACGCTCTCCGTGAAGCGCTCGCGGATGCAATCAAAAATATCGACTACAGGAGGAGCAAATACCAAAAAGAGAGCAACGAGCAGACCGAGACCCGCAGGAAGCATCAGGACACCGAGACACTTTATCTGGATGCGATTGAGCGCAACCAGATAATGCAAGCCCAAGTGGAGAGTATGGAAGACCGCTTGGAGAAACAGGTCGCAACGCTTGAATTAGCGAACCCAAAAATTAGAGACTTGGAATCCGACGTATCCGAATGGAAGGACAGATACAAGAAGGTACATGAATTTTGCGAAGCAGAAAGACATTCAACGGATGCGTCAGTCATCTCCGCGGGGTTCCGGGGCGTCCAGTGAGGATTCACAAGGCGTCGGGCGTCGGGCGAACTCGAAGCCACAGGTTAGAAACGCTAGACATGATCGATTGGGGCAGGTGTCATCTGACTCAAGCCGAATAACGTTACTTGAGGTCTCTGGACCAACGATCGAGCAGAGACCAGAGGTGCTCGGCCCGAGAAAAGGGGCCTTCACGATCGCCGGATCGGCGAGTGGTCCGGCGGGCGTCGGTGTTTGTTTTGAAAGCGAAGGATTAAAGTTCATAGGCAGGAACCGAATATGAAGGGAGGAGCCTCAACAGATATTTTATAGTATTCCAGAGATCGAAAAGCTAGGGTACAGCGGAGGCACAGGCTCAAAGGTGAGGAAAGCCCAGGTACAGGAATTCGAAAATGAAACCCAAAAAATATCACGGGCTACCTTCGAAAGCATGCTAAACGAACGAGTTCAGGATTTGCAGCTATTCCTCCACACAAAGAAGTTAGGGTAACAGTGAGCTGTGCTGGTTACTGCCAAATGTCTGTCAGTGTATGGGCCCAAAGCAGCAACTTTAGCTATGTGCTAAAATAGGTTTCAGAAGAAGGGTCTCTATCCGCATGCATGGGCAATACAGATTTAATCCTCCAACTGTGAGCCAGAATGTGCGTGTCAGCCATTAACCAACACCCACCTACTGGGCAGGTCTCCCAGCGACTTCTAACTCACGAGCCACGGCCAGGCACGGTTTGACGAATAACGCGTTCCCAATGAGTTATTTCGGACAGAAACCTTGATCAAAGTATTGAGGATGGTCCGAACACGATGCATGTTGTGCTATTAAACATAATCTAAGCCAGTTGCTCTGTGAGGCTTTCTGTAACTTGATATCATTTTGGGCTATGAAGAGAGGGCAAAGGCCAACTAGGCACGGGTCACTCAAGAAAGTGCCAAGTCATAGAGGTTTCTTTCCAACGGCAGTGACGATCCTTCCTTGATGAACCACAACGCCGGCCTCCGTCTCCTTGACACTCTGGGCGAATAGATCAGTCCATGCTTCGCGAGACAGTGGTGCATTTGGCTCCTGCAACTTTGGTGGGAAAAACACGGCAAGCTCCTCCCAGACCATCAAGTAATCCTCAGTCCAACCTTTGAAGTCCTGCTTCCTCTTCTCCTGCATAAGCAACCGAACATCTTGAAAGCCAAACTGGTCTAGGTGCGTGTCCAGGACATCCACCCAATCATTCGTGATGCCTTTGGCCTGACCACCTGCCTTGAGCACCTGCACAATGGTGTCACAGGCAACTTTGGATATCTGAGGCGAAGGCGAATCTACGATGAATCTATCGCCTCTGGAATCCTCCCATTGTAGATACCCACCAGGCTTCAGAAGCTTTGATGCGACGGAGAGCACAGGTGTCAGGTCCGCATCGGGGATGACACTAACGAAAGCGCGAATGTGGACGACGTCGTAGATGCCAACCAATTCGGCCGGCAGCGGTTTCGCGAGAATATCCAGCTGCTTAAGAGACACGGTGGCTGGAAGGTAGGCTGGGTGCGGAAAGTTGGTGGGATTGATGTCAAAGCCGTCTAGCTGGGCAGAAACGTGGTTCTTGGCAAGGTAAGAGTGAAGTTCGCTTAGCCATATCCCATTGCCACAGGCAAGGTCGGCAACCTTTAGCGGCTGGGAGCTGGCTACGGACTTCTCGACGGCTGGTTCTAGAAGGTAGCCGAGAGTGTTTTGGAAGAGGAAATGCTGCAGGTGCAAGCGTGCAGAAGTTCTGAAATTTCTAGCTGGAGCGACCCAGAACGTCGACTGGTCATACTCTTGAACATCAGCAGACGGAGTCGTCATCCCGATTGTACAGGGAATATTTGCAGAAAGAGACGTAACGAACTTGAAGGAAGACGTTCATTTACACGTGTAAGGTGAACGGAATTGTGAAATACGATAATATCTACTTGCCAATTTGATAAGGCAAAGGAGAGAAAAGAGGGAACACCAATAACCAGTCTAGCACGAATAGGAGGCGAACCTATCCATTATCATCTGTCAGCCTAACGGCTTCACATCTGGTATGTGTGGTATTTAGAGCTCTGAAGGGTAGGGCAAGTTCTAAAGATCGAGGGCGTGAGAAAGGTACTGAAACTTGGCTACCAAAGCAGCTGACGTACGCGTTGATCACTAGAGCCGCCCTAAGTGGCACTAAAACATATTTTGGACACGGCGATGGGTGGGCCACTTGAGCTGATTAGGTCTAAATAGAATCGCTAGATGGAATCCTTGCCGAGGCCATTTGTTCGCATGCCTGAGCAAGGATTGGAAATCGACCGAAGCGGGCGCTTGGGGGGGGAATGGTTCAAAGCCGGAGACCGCCACAATACACCACAATTGGTTCGACATTGCGGGCATCAAAAGAAGAACCGACAAAATAATAAGTGGATATTTCATTACTTAACTCCATGTACTATCCCTTTAATGGGGGCATCGGCTCCGTGACCGTTCCGACGTCCGACTTTGCCCCCATACTACCCCTGCTAACAGGAGTGACATCATTGTAAAAAAGATTAATTCGAGGTACTTTGTAACAATAGTTATTGCTAGGGCATCTAGTACGGGCAAAACTAGGTAGCAATGGAAGTACTTGAAATTTTAGTACTTTGATTGGTTATTACACTTGACGATAAGTCACGGAGCCGAAGCCCCCATTAAAGGGATAGCGTTTGGCCATAAGGACCTAGGAAAGTAAGTATAACGGGTTGTTCAGTGCCATTTCTTTCTGTAAGAGGTTGTTTAGTCATTCAGTCATTAAAGGTGCTTGGACTCACACGTCTAATATCAACCTAGCGAAGACCACTGACGGCGATGTGAACAGCTTGAAGCGTTCTCATAGAGTCTACCTGTCAAGTGTGATTGAGAGTTTTAGAAATCGTTTATATTGGCCCTGGACCGGCGTAGCATGTCAGACAATCTGGATATAGCCGATGTCCCCGAGCAGAAAACGCCAAGGCGTAAGACCAAAGATCGTAGCCACTTAGGCTAAGTTTTCCAATAGAGAAATCCACCAGAGGCCGAGGAACCTTGTGATTCTATTGTTTAGACGATAAAGGAACACAAGGAACCCCAATATGCTGTCAAAGAGACCAGGGCAGTGACAACTACGGCCTTATAAACCGGTCGACGAGGGGTCTTCATATGATCCCATCTAACGGGCTAGGGGCCGAATGTATGTTGACCACTGTATTGAAGACTTGCGAACAAGTCTCGTCTGCTACGGAGACATCGCACCCGCAGTTTACGACGAGGACCGTGCGGCTGGTCGTAGAACCGACTTCAGCGTTTATCATAAATGTAGAAATTTTGAGAATATTGCAAACTAGGGCAAGGAGAGCGAAGTTGAAATGCCACAAAATCTAGTGCCCTTGAGCACAACGCGCGAGACACCGTTCTACCCGACTTCATACTTGGAAAAGACTCAGGAGCACTAATCTCTAGATGGACAAACGATCAGTCAGAGCAGATTACTTTTCATATGAACCTGTATAGAAATGTACTAAATAGTTACGACCCAATCCGCATTTCCTTCGCTCTCGTTACCGGCAAGGAAGACCAAAGCTCGTCATGTTGCAATGGCAATAGAAGAATGCGGATTTCATCAAGGCCGCCTTACAACGAGAAAGCATAACTATATATAGACGGAAAGATTGGACTGCTTGGATTCATGAATTCGTACTTCATGACGTAGAAGTCGAACCACATAAACAGGCTGAAATTTTGTAAAACCTTTTCCCACTCCTCATTTGACAACGAGCTAGCATTAGACAGCTTACGAGCCTTGGCCAGCTTCCAAAGGTCTCGCTGACAACCCACGTAAGAGCAGCACTTAAAGGTTGGCATATCCCAGTATCGATTCCAATCGGTTTCCCGGGCCCGCGGAAGGAACAAAGCTTTATGGTCGGCGAAGTTATCGACGATAGAGTGCAATGCCAAGATATCCCAATTTTTGAGCCCTGCCATACGCCCGTGTCGGTCGTAAGTCCTTGACCACATCTTCCAAGCGGCAGTCCAAGGAATCGAATATGCCAGATGCTCTGCCTCGCTGGGGTTTCGGAGCCTTTCGGTCATGGGGAATTCAAACCTAGCGAGCTCGCTTGCAGTCAATAGACCACTTCCGAAGCTCACCCCGACCTCGTTCTCTCGATTAGCCGCAGGGGGCGGTTGCCTGTCAGGACCTTCACCTGAGCTATGTACTCGGGGGCCGCCGCCCTCAGAGGTAGGAATGCCTACTCTGACCTCAGACCCGTGTATTACGTCATACACTGAAATAGTCGTGGATGATGACTGGTAGAAGACTCTCGCGTTGTGCTCGAATGAGAAGGCCACTGCAATCGAGCCACCTGCTACGACTTCAGCCTCTGAACTAGTGTCATAATGGCTACTGTCCTTCGTTCGGCCGTAATCGACTCGGATTTCTCCGGTACGCTCATCGTCTGTGAAAGCATCCGTTTCAGTGTCAAAGAACATCTTGAGAAGTTTTCCATCGTGACCTGTAAAGAAAGTCGCCAATCTATTTTCTGTGCAGGGGTCATCCATGAACAGCGGGGGCGCAACAGCGATGGGGGTTTTCTCCGCAGCGTGGATCCTCTGTAACTGTTCTGGTTGAAAGACTGTTAGAATTTCTCAAATTATTAGCCTATATCCGTGCCCTTACCCGCTCGAACGCGCCGATAGAGCGTCAATTTACTACCTTTCCATTTGTTACCATCCTCTTTGATCAGTGTAATGTCACGGGGGCCAGAAAGATAAAAGACGCGAGTTGTCACGCCTGTCGATGCAGCGAGACTTGTTCCCTGAATGGGTCTGATTTTAGCTCCGTTGTCAGACTCCAGGGCGGCATCTTTCCACTCGGACCTTTCCGAGCTGTATGACGTCTGCCGAAGTTCGCGGTGTGCCGATTGATAGAAAAGTCGGAGTGTTAAGCTGCCGTCTGGCTCCTCCACACAAGTGGCAGCAAGCCGAGTCAAAGGGTCGGGAGTAGTGCATTCCACCGGACCACCGGCTTGCCAGACACCAAACTCCTCGGTGCCATCCACACTCCACTTTCGCTGTTGATCATCAGCCCCTGCCTCTGCTAATGAACGCTAATTTACCATGGGTAACTAACCTCGACAATCTTGTTCTTATTATTCATGTAATACACACGGATCTGATAATTAGCAACTCCGGCCCTCATTTGTTGCACCGCAAACTTACCTCGGTGCCGCTGGCCCAGGACACAGCGGCGAGCGGGGTAAGCTTCTTGGCATCGTTTGCGACGATACAATTTTCTCGGACATACCACCCCTTTGATTCCTCAAAGCATGATTCTTTGAGAAGGAGACTGGAATCCTGGTAGAAGACGCGGTACTTGTTCTGCCCATCGTTGAATCCAACTGCTGCTAGACGCGTATGACTCAACATGATGCGCGAATTTCTCAGATGGGAATAATAGAGTGGAAGCTGGGGGGTGTGATTTGAAGACGGAGCTGAAGAGTAAGATTGGAGTCAGGAGGAGAAGCACGATCTCAGCTTACGCCGTGACCTATCACAGAACTGTTTTATTATGGCCCAAGCTTCTACGTGACTTTCAGTCTATTCTCCCTTACGGCTACTTCTGGTTATGAGTTTAAGTCTGTGATCTTGCCATAACCTTGTAAGCTAACCCCACACCCCCTAATACGGCCATCAATGACGGACATAAGAGTTCGCAGGGTCACTTAGGCTAGGTACCTAAAAATTAGATAAGTAAGTATCCGCTCATCCATGTGCATTCCATGTATCTCGTCCGCCGTCAGTGATTCTCACGATGCCTGCTGTGACAACCACACAGCCGCCGCAACTTCGAGCTTTGCTGTTACCCGGAGATACACGTCCCACGGTACAATCGGACAAGTGTGATATGGGAAACGCGAGACTGGGTGCGGAAGTCAGATGTCTGCGCCGCCTTCTTCTATCAGCACCTTGACGCCATCTGAATGCCCCAACTCCATCGCCACCTGTACGGGCCTCCCGCAATAGAAGTGAACCGGTATAGTGTCTACCCTGTCGTCGTGTTCATTCTTCCAGCTAGCCAGGGCATGGTAGTCGGCATTGGCATCGGCACCGTGCGCCAGCAGTAACCGAACCAGATCCGTATCGCCCGCCCGAGCCGCGATGGCGAGCGGGTTGGTGGAGTGCCTGATCTGCAGTTCCCCCGGCCCAAAGTAGCAGACGTGCGACATAGGCGTGGGGCTCGACCCATCTGCCCGCTCGAAGTCGCCGCAGACGCCGGCTGAGAGGAGCATCTTGACCATCATCACGTCTCGTAGCTCGACCGCCAAACGGAGAGCTCTGGTCGACGAGACCCGGTCTATTCTCTTCGCCAGGACATTCACAAGTCGCTGCTCGCTTTTCCAGACTGCTTTGAGGAGGGACGGTCCGTCTACCACTGCGAAGGTATAGCCAGCGTCAGCGCCTTTGTCCAAGAACAGATTCACGAGGCCGATGTTTCCGTGTTCCACGGCCCATTCCAGTGGTGTCAGCATCACCTTGTGTTCAATATCTTCGAAGACCGTAATGCCATCTATTTTGTCTCGTATACGATTCATATCGACCGCATAATCGTACTCGAGGATCCCAACATTCAAGTTGATAGAGTATTCGAGAATCGTTCTATTACATGGTTACTGTACCCGAAGTTGAGCGCAGCTGCAAGCGCAGACTTCTTCTGGCGCTCGCTTGAGACAGCGCACCCGGTGAAACCAGTAACCTCGTCTTTAACGGCAAAGTGATTTTCGGCCATTAAGGAAGGCCGTCGTGGTTCTTATACGGCGAGTGATTGGTTGGCAGGTTGCTCATTGACCTGGCGCATTTCACTAGTGGTACGATTGTGAAAGTAGAACTCTCCAGACGCCGACTGCCACGCTATTCCACACTTACCATCGTTTTGCTCAGCTATGTTGCTCTCCGTCGTGTTGCTGATTGTCTCACCCCGAACTAGCCCTTTTGTTTTCTATCACCTAAAATCACCAAAGATTTTTTCCTGGTATATAATCCTCGAGACTCGCCGTTGCATTCGTGTCTCGGCGCGTTGAATAGATAATTCGAAACTTCTAAATTTTATAGTGGTGTCGCTGAGTTCAAAGTAGCCTACACACGTCCGTCAGAACAGCTTACCCTGGTGTAATCAACTCCTCCACCTGTCAGCAATTACATAGTGCCGAAGACAGCGGTAATGAAGTGCGGGGAAGCTCGTGGGCCGTCTTTATGATGACGGATGACAGACAAGGACTACACGAAATCGTGTTACGATTAATTCTTTGAAATATTGGCTCTTACTATACAGTATCACAGCGTGGTGGGTCGTTGATCACAGGTTTATGCATCCTTAAATGCTGCATGTTTCCCCATGATGTCCAGAAACTTAAGTCGGATAGGGCTGAGCAAACCAGGATCTACCCAGCCTGCTGCGGGGTAAGGCGACAAGACATTCACTCCTGGCGAGGATAATACTGTATGCAGCTCCTACTTGGTTTCGGGCAGCCTTGGAGGAAGCCAGGTCAAATCCGGCCCGTTCCTTTCGTCTCCAAGCACCCGTTCCCACAATTTCAAACCACTAGCCCCATTTTCGCTCCTCCAATCACCATATTTCCTCAATATTGTGGGTGTTTTATTATACATCACGGGGGAGGGGCATGCTCGCTAGCCACAGCCACGTGCTGCGCCAACCAAAGCCACTGGTTCTAGAAATGTCACGAAACATTATGTAATCAAGGCGGCAACCAACCGTACTCGAAGTCCTTCACCCAATTCACCTCTTTCATTTTCACAATCATCTTCTTTATGGCTACTATCTCCGAACTGGAAAATGTCAGACGCAACCCTATCAAAAAAGGGTTAAAGCCCGAATAGGATAACCCGGAGGATCGTGGAGTAGTTGTAGATAGGAAGGACATTATTTATACGGACGTATACATGTTTACATTATATATTTAAGCAATATTTAAGCACGAAAGTATAAAAATATCTAACATGAACTAGATCCAAGGCTTATTTAATTATTTTATAACCGGTTTTGCCCTACTATAATAAAACAATAAAGTTAACTTTAATAATTGTTATATTTAGCGCAAAATAAAACTAAACAAAATACTTATTAAATTAAAAAAGCAGTTTAAAATACGTTTTAGCTAAGCTATAAAAAAGTTTTTCGAAAAACGTTTAATTTTTTATAATATTGCTAAAAATCGATACGTTATTATATAATATATTTAACGTAAGCTAAAATATACGCGTATAAATAAAATATTAAAACATAATAATTTTAATTAAACAAACGTTATAAAAAATATTTAAAATTAATAAAATAAAAAGATTTTAAATAAAATTAAAGTTTTAAAAAATAAAAAAACTTTAAATTAATATATATAAAAAATTAAAAAAAATATAATATAAACTTAAACAAAAAGCTAAACAACGTTATTTAAACATTAAACTAAAAAAAAAAGTACTTTAAAAAAAATATTGTACGATTTTCGCGACTTTTTTTTTAGCAAAAAAATTATTTAAATCGTTAATAAGTACGCCGATTTAATAATAGCTACTAAAGTTTAAAAAATAAATTTTATCGACGTAGTAAAAACTATTACTAAAACAATTAATATTGTTATATAAATAACGATTGTAATAAACGCTATAAAAGCAACTATAATTAAAAAAGTAGTTATAATTATGAAAAAAGTTATAACTATAATTATAATTATAATTAAACCTATAACCGCGCGCAAAATAAAAAATAAAATTAAAGCTATAACTAAAAACGTAATTATAATTATAATCGAAAACATAATTATAGCTATAATAAATATTAAAACAACTATTATAACAATTAATACTAAAGCGTTTATTTTATTAATAGTAAATAATTTAATAAAAAGTATAACTTACAATATAAAAGCAATAAAAATTATTATAGCAAAAATATATTTTGTTATATTTTTAGTTTAAAACTTATTTGCTATAAATATTATAAAACGTATAAATTAGCTAGTACTTTAAGCTTATATATACGTAAATATATATTATATATTAAGTTAAAATATATAGTATATATAATACTTTTTTATTTTTAGCTTCCGAACAATATATTTGCAAATATTACTTTTAAATACTATTTTTGCGCAACAAGCTTTTTAAATATTTTAAGTTATATAAAGCAGCTAAAATAAATAAAATAAAAAAACTTTAAATATTTACGCTTAATAAAATAATATTATATAAAAATAAAATAAAAGTTTATAATAAAAAAGTTTTTATTACTAAAGTATTTAGTACTAATAAATATAACAAAGCTTTATATTTTAGCTATATATATTTTTATTTTAAAGCTTTCGCTATATTTATAAAACTAAATATTAAAATATATATTAATTTAAATATAAATAATATTATAGTTAGCTATAAATATTTAAAAATAATAAAGTATATAGTAAAAAATAAAAACAAGCAAGTTTTTATAGTTAAAAATATACGCGTTAAAATAATAAAATAAACTAAATTTAAGTTTTATACGCAAAAAATAAATAAATATAAAAAAAAAAAAAATAATAAACAAAAAATTATAGCTAAAAATATTTATTAATAATAACTTTTTCCGCTTATATAAAGCTATTATCGACTATTTAAACAAAATAATTATATTTAAAAAACTTAATAATTTTTTTATTAGCTTTAAAGTGTTAGTATGTAGCTATAAATATATACGTAAAATTATAAATAAATATAACGTTATTTTTATAGCTAATAAAAACATATACTTATAAGTTAAATATAAGCTTTTATTTGCTAACTATAATTTTTATTTTATAGCAATTTATAAAAATATTTTAAATATTGTAATAAATATAAAAATATTTAAAATAATATTTGTTATAAATACGGCCGAAGCTTTAGTTAAAATAAACAAAAGTATTAAATTAAGCTAAATTTATAAAAATTATAATAATAGCTATTATATTAGTTTATAAAAGTTAGCTATA
>MU383298.1:0-19870 GCA_022495125.1 Xylaria acuta | reverse complement strand
TATTTAAAAAAAACTAAGTTATATTTTTTAATAAGTTTTTTTATTAATATATTTAATTATAAGTTTTTATAGTATAAAAAATAGTTTAGTTTATAGTATTAAATTTTTTTATTTTAAAAGCGAGCTTTTAAAACTATATTTATATAAAATTTTTTTATTAAAGCAATATTTTTTAAAATAAGGTTGTTTATATTTTTTTTTAAGCGTTTATTAATATATTTTATATAATTTTTTTTTTGTTTAAAATAAAAAAGCTTATAATATTTGTTTTTATATTTTTTTTATCGGTAGTAAGTACGAATAATTTTTTTTCGAGCAAATTTTTGTTGTTAATAAAATATAAAGCGCTATAATTATTTAGTACGGTATTTTTTAAAAATAAATAAATACTATATTTAAACATAATATATACTTTTAATAATATTATAATTTTTTATATAAAAAATCGGTCGATTATTATATAAATAAAATTAAAATTAAATTATTTATTTTTATTTGCTTTTTTTTTGTTTTAGTTTTAGTAAAAATAGTTTTTTTTAACTTTTTATTTAGTTTTAATAATTTATTAACGGAAGTTTAATTAGCGTATATAATTTTAATATATTTTAATATTATTAATATATACTAAAGGTAAAGTTTTAATAAGTTTATTATATAATTTTATAACTATTTTTTATAAACGTTTATATTTTTATAAAAGCTAGTTATAAATTTAGTTTAAATTTTATAAACAAAAATATTAAAAACTTTTTTAGTATAATTTTTTTTAGTTTTTATTTTTATTTTTACTTTTTTTTTAGTTTTATAGTTAGTTCGAAAATTTTTTTTTTAAAGTAAAAAAAATCCTTTTTTTATTATATTTATTTTAAAAAAGCTTTTTATAAATTAACGCTAAAAAAATTTTTATATATTTATTTAAAATAATTAAAAGTTTTTTACGCTATTTTTTTTTTAAAAGTTTTATAATTTACTAATAAGCTTAGTCCGGAGCTATTTTTACTTAAATTGTTTTTAAAAAGTTTTTTATTATAAATATTTTTTTAATTTTTAAAAGCTTTAGTATTAAAGCTTTTAAATAAGCTATATATTAAGTTTTATATTAAACTTTTAACTTAATATTTTCGGTAGTAGCTTTTTTAAACGTTTTATAATATTTTTAAAAAACTATTAATTTTATAGCTAACTTAGTTAAAGCTAAATAATTTTTAAGCGTTTTTATTATAGTTTATAAGTTAATTAATTTAATTAAAATAAGCTTTATAATAATTAAAAATATAAACAATTTTTTAATAAACTTATTTATTTATTTAAAAATAGCTATATATTTATTAAATTATATTGTTTAAGCTATTATAGTAGTAATAAAGGTTTAAATTTATTTATTAAATATTAACGTAATTTTTTTTTTATAAAAAAAATAAGCTTTTACTATATAGCTGCTAGTGCGCTTTTTATAGCTTTTTTTATAGGAGCGGTAAATATATAGCTAAGTATATAGTTTACGTTTAGTTTTTTAAAGTTAATTAAATATTATATTTTATAAACTATTGCGTAAAACTTTAATTGGTTAATTTAAGTAAAATAGTCGAACTAATCGCAGAATATTACGTTTAGTTCGATTTGCTCGGTCGAGTTAAAAAAAAATATTATAATTAAAATATTGTTGTTAAAATAATTGCTTTATAATTTTAAGTTTATATAAAAAAAAAAAAAAATTAACGAACTAGCATTTAAATAATTGCTCTAGGAATTTTATAGTACTAGTTTTTATAAACCGGGTTTATAATTTTCGTAAAAATATAAAGTAGCGATTATATATAGGAAATAAACAAGTATACTTTTTAAAAATAATTACTAAATATATATTTAAAAAATCTAACTATTTAGGTTTAAATTACTAAAAAAGGGTTTTTAGTATAATTATTTATATATATAATTATTTGGAGTAGGGTTAATCTGCTCTATATAGTGTAGGGGTCTGTATAGACCTACTTATCTGTAATAATTGCTACGTTACGCCAAGTAATCTATTGTAGTAAGGCTTTATAACGCTGCTAAGTTTGAGCGACTTATTTCTTAAGGTGCCAGCCCGACTTAAAAAAACGTTCAAGAGAAATTTAACACGGTCCAGCACCAAAACGTCTTCTATATTCAACCGATTAGTTGAAGAATTCACGATTTACTTTATTTTTTACACCTCAAGATTCTCTTATAAAGAAAAAAGGAGAGTCGAACGAACCTGTCGACATTATTATCTGCGGGGCTGACATCTCGCGAATTTAAATAGGGACTCGACCGACTGCTCTGAGCAGGTCTTTGCGGAGATCGTACGTACGTTCAAAGACATCGGCTCAATAACCTAGAAGTAAGCCCCGTGACAGCGCAAGTACACTTGGGATGTGCTAATTGAATCGTTCTGTTCAAGGACTAGCATCATTCATATCTCCAGCCTCCACGGCACCAATCTCTGGGAACCGCCAGAAGGACCCTCCTGGATCAGATCCATACCTGTGAGCTGATTTGAAGGTTCTGAGCTCGTCTGGGTCTAGTAATCAATTGGTCGTTCTATTGAGCCTTAACTACATCCCTGGCTGTAGACAGTTCTATCTATCTACTCTGGAGCCGCCCCATCTGACAGTGCTCTGCGTACGTTCTTGGCGTTGACATCTCCAAGCAGCTACCCGGGGAAAATTTTGGGGGGAGGGGGGGAGGGGACAATCTTAAAGCCGCTGGTGGCTGAAATCCTGCAATATTGCCTTGTCCTTTCCACAGACAGCCCGACTTTGAATCTGGTGACCACCGGAATCCTAAGGATGTGTTCGTCTCACTAGAGCAGTAGAAGCTGCAGTCACATCAGACGATTCCTTCCGATCTTGTTGTGGTCCGAGATGTCAGTGTGGCCTGGAGCCCGGCTCTGAGCGGCGTCGTGCGTTGGAGCCTGGTTCCAGCGTGCGCCGACCCGTGGAGTTCGAAAGTATACCTATTCACCCAATTCACAGACTTCAACCGCCCCCACTCAACCCTTGCTCATGAGTTTAAATAAAGTCGATTAAGCCCATTGAAAGAATGTACAAAAAGAGTGATGTTTCCTGAATTTTAGGAATGGTCATACGAATCCAGCCGCTCGTACTTCCTTTCTGCTCGCTTCGCCTCATCTCCTTTATGGAGTTCATTGAGGTATGTCTTGAAATCCCGCGATAGCTCGACAACAGCTCGCAAGTGCTCGTCGGTGATTATGATCTTGCCATCCTCTCCCTTCTCGGCGTCGTACTCGGCCAGCGACACCGCTGTCTGAAAGGCTGTTCGATTATTAGCGCGACCACCCAACTTGAGCTCCTTCACTCGGCCGAACACCACCTTTCTATGTAAGCGAGGAGACGAATCTAACTTACCGTTCCTGATCTCTCGCCCATTCAACTCAAGCGCTCGCATCTCACTCCCACGAATATAGTCCTTGGCATCGACGTGGAGCCGCATGTAGTCGCCCCGCTCCTTCGCAAGTTTGTCGATGAATGTCTGCCAAATCTGTCTCCGCTGGTCGTCGTCGAAATCCGGATAGTACAGCTGTACGTGCACGCGTGAAATAAACGCATCATCGAACGAGCCCACTCGGTTCGTTGTGAGGAACAGGATTCCGTCATAAAACTCGAGTGCCCGGAGGAATCCTATAGAGCTATGTTAAGCATCTTGCTTTGCACTTCACTCATCTATATATGAACCTACCGGCTACTAGACTGTTGCGGGCCAGGTCAGCTGTAGATCGACGTTCCATAAACACATCGGCCTCGTCTATGGCCAGAACAGCGCCCCAACTTCTGGCGGCTTTGAAGTGTTTGGTTAGATTAACTTCCACTGCGGCCGGATTTGTCCCAATATCACTAGATGTAAGGACCATTAAGGGACGTTTGGTGAAAGCAGCGATGCATTCTTTTGACCTGGTTAGTGTGGTTTATTGGAGTTTGGGAGTGGCTTAACTGTACCGGCAGTGTAAGTCTTTCCAACACCTGGACGTCCGTGTAGTAAGAATATTAAGCCGTGCCCCTTGCCATGAATGAAGTCGGCTGTCCACGGCTCGCCTTTCAACGTCTCGCTATTTTTGTTGGTTCGTGCAAAGGATTTAGCCAGTGCCTTCAATGTCTGTTTTCTTCGGGGCTCTATGACCAGGTGATCGATCAAACCTTCCTCAAACCTGGGCTCCGAAAAGCCTCGCATATGGAGGGTTTCTGGACCAGAATTAGCTGGCGCGCTGAAGAAAGCTGCTGGGAGCTTACCCCATGTTCGAGTCTTAAAAACGAAAGTCGGCATTTCAAAACGACAAAGGAAGTATTGATGGGGTGTCAGAGTACTCTGAGTTTCTATCGCAATGTGATTATAATCTTCAAACAGCGATGTCGTCTTACTGCCATCCTTCTTATCTGCAATCTTGCTTTTACAGACTTCACACTTGCAGTCTGATGTCCAGTTGCGACAATCCGCCATATCCATCAGGTATAGCTTGTTACTAGTGCTAGCATAGTAAGATTTCATATCTGCCATTACTAGGCCGTCAACCTGTCATCTCGTCAGCTATGTCATAATGTCGTCAATATTACCATATACCTCCTGAGGCGGGACACCCTGCGTCTTCCCCTTGTACCGTTTGCATTGTTTCTGAAGGAGTCTCCAATAAGTCTCTCCATACTTGAGTTGGCGAGACACATTTTCAGGAAGACCATTTCTGTTGCCCAGGTTTTCGACCCGAGTGTAATAATGATTTTCGATCTGTCCGTCAAACTTCAAAGTTTCGTGGGAGTTCCGTTGTCTGCCCAAATATTGACCGTTGTATCCCATATCCCAGGATATAGTAGACCAAGTCGTTGGAGGGTGGTTAAAAGTTCCCCCTGTGACCGAATGTATGACTCCCGGGTAGAATTCTGTGTTCTCACGATACTTATTCAAGACGGTCGTTCCAGGTTTCAACCCAACCCACATATATTCGAAGGTATGGTATCCCTTCTCATTCCGCTCCTTTTCTTCTAGAACTTCTGGCATGACACTCCTGTCCAGATACTGCAAAAGTAAGGTGAGGTCATCATACGCTCCCTTTTCTCTTTCGCATAGTTCTCTTTCATCTTTCTGTACAACCTTATCTCGAAATTGAGAAAGTTCGTCGTAGTGGTGAACTAAAATAGCGTAGGGCCAATTTATCACAATATCACCAGTTAGGTCTTGGGATGGATAGTACTGGACCACGGACCGAAGAGCATTCACAATAGCTGGAGAGATTAAGTGAAGTGAATATGACGGAGGGGAAGTAGAGCTGGATATGGTTTGCGTCGAAGACTGTTTGGATGGCTGGTCCACCGACGGCAAGGAGCTTCTGGTTTTATACGTTGTGACCAGTATAAAGGTTGCCCCGCGCGGTCTATCGTTATCACCATCGTCATCAAAGCCAGGTCCTTCAGTATCACGGCGGCTTATCAACTCGTCCGTCTCTAGATCCCGATGCTCCACTCGATATCCGATCCAGGGGGCCTTCGGTTTGTCTTCGGTCGGCCCCTGCGGGACAGGTTGCATTGGCTCCATGCCGTGAGGTGCAAGTGCCAGTGTCGAAGTAGTCAGTTGTGATGCAAAACCTGGCCTCGTCGGGTGTCTTGACACGGAAAATCAGATCTCTGCTTTCAGCAATAGCGAGACAGTTTTGTATTACCCCTCACCGAATTTGGCCCCCAAAATTGAAAGCGGGCTAAAAATAAACGAGGTCGCCTCCGGCGCTTGCTTTGCCAAGGGTCATCAATACGGTGGGATTATGCGAGGGCATAAATTGATCCGATTGGTAGTATAGTAGTGGTGGCGTTGCGGTCATGCCCGTATCCTACCTTGTGGCATTTCACTCAATGCGTGCCCCTGCTTCGTAGAGCCTGCTTCGGCTCGAGGTTTCTGGGTCAGGCTCGCGGAAATTAGGCTGGATTGATTTCCAGACAACTCCCACCTCGGGAAAACCGATAGGACTCATCGCACGGATCTCCAGACATATGGCTAGCCTCGCTGATGATGCCCGGGAGTCGCGGAGGCTTGTTAGGATGTATAGTGGCGACGTTGAGGGAAGGCTACCTTGCGGGGGTAAGAGCCAAGTGTTGGGTCAAGCGCTGTCTCAGAACAAGCCAGATCCAAGGGACATTGCTAACCCCTGGCGAAAGTTCTTCGACCCTCCAGAGCTATCTGAGACCGAAAGGTACGTAAACGTTTGTAATTTAATCTACAGCGATGCTAACAACCAGGATGACGCAGAAACACTGTAACAAACGTGATCATCATCGAGTCGAATAAGCTTCTCCAAAAGTGGCATTCGTTTCTTAGTAGCTGTTCGAGCGATGATCGTCTTGACGTGACCCGGTCGGAGCCTACGATGGAAGGGGTCATTGACTTGGTGAAGGAGATTACCGCGTCCAGTCGAGCGAAGAACGAGAGCAGCCGCCGTGGGAAAGCGATGAAGTATTTCCACAAGTTCTGCGGGACCATTGATGCACATAAGTCGATATTGAAGATTATTCCTGAAGGCAGTGAATATGTATCAGTATTTGCTGGCACGCTAAATGTCATTATTCAGGTAAGGGTCTGCGTTTTAGGATTCTTTACCATGAGCTAACGGTTCTTCAGGCCAGTGTCAATCATGAGCGTATTTCCGAGGGCCTCTCGGAAGCGCTATGCACTATCAGCGAACATGTTGCGGAATTTAAGACGGAGCTTGAGATGTATCATACTAAAGAAATGATGCAGCTGATCGCGGATTTCTATGCCCATATCTTTGTCTTCCTTTCCGATGTCATGGGATGGATCATGGAGAGAAAGCGGAAAAGACTACTCGACTCTTTTAATGAGAAATTCTTCCAGAAATTTGAGGATCAGATCGATATGATAAAGAAAAGATCGGAAAGAATCCGGAACTTCGCTGCGCAGTGTTCTAGAGCCGAGCAGCGACTTACCAGAGTGGTCGTGGAGGACTTAGCTCAGGATGTACGTCTCGGTTTAATCGGTCAGAAAAGGCAAGAAGCGGAGGTGGTGTACCATGCCGAAAGAATTGAGAGGGAATTATATGAGGGCCGCATGGAAAGGCAGCAACTAAGAGAAGATGGGCAGAACTTCAGGTTGCTTGCTGACCGGGTTATCAAGATGCTGGAGGACAAGGCAATAATATGGATTGGAGATTCACACGCCATGGGCATTAACGAAAGGATATCGATAACAGAGGGATACTTGCCGGGTTTTCCCAGCCAGCTTCTTAGTACCGCTGGTGACTATTCCTCCTTGGGGTCTCCAATGTTAACCGACTGGACGTCTGAAAGTATTCTACTGAACTCGAAGCACTTGGAAGACTTCTTCTATCGAGATCGAGTCCGGCTTGAAGACGACCGCCTCGGGCCAACAGGTGTCAGCACCGACGCGATCAGACGACTCTCAGATTGGATGAAGATCCCGACGTCACTCTTCCTCTGGCTTGAAGGGCCGCAGATAGACGCAGATGATATCGAAAACCCCATTACTGTACTTGCCAACCGTATCATCCAGCTGGCAGAGCAAGCTCGCATTCCGACAATATCATAGTAAGTTCACATCAATTTGTCCCAAGCTCTTTCCTCTCTCCAAGGCTTCATGTCAAGCTTATCTGTGGTCCTACAGCTGCTGTGAATTACGTCGTGGTGAGCTCCTTAAAGCCGGTAATGATTCGCGCGAAGCTCAAGCAAGCGTCAGCTTGATATGCACTCTAATAAGACAGATGATAGAGCTGCTGCTCCCCAGTTTTCGGGCGCGGGTAGATCTGTCTGAGGATCGTTTCCGCGTTTTAGATGGGTGTATCCTGAGTTGGTCGGAGTCAGTGCGCGTTTTCCGCGACCTCCTCCCACTAATGCCCGACACAATATTCTGCGTTATCGACGGGCTCCACTGGCTCGATGACCGGAGCACAGATAGGTGCTTAGAAGAGTTGGTCCAGGCAATGAGAGGTACAAAGCTGAGGGTCTTGTTCACAACAACTGGCAGGTCTGCTTGCTTGAGGCAAAAGCTTTCAACTGATGAGACACATCGTGTTGAAACGATAGACTTGAAGGAAACTAATTGGAGCTTGGATAGGGAAAACCCGTGGGCACAATAGACCTCCGTCAGAGGTCTTGGCTTCAGGGTGAAGATGGGTCCCCGGTAGGTCGCAATAAGTAGAAATGTAGTTGGATGTTCACATTTATGAAGATCCGGCTGATTGGACACGTACTCCTAATTATTCCTCGTTTCTTAATTTCGAGCCTAAGTCCTCGCCACTCCGTACGGTGACCGATATCTACCGAGTCGTTACAGTAGGCCAGAAAGCTAGATACTTAAGCTCCTAATTTGACCTCACGCTCTCTTTACCATCGCCTCTGAGCTAAGGCTTGGTCTTGTTTTCCATCAATCAAATTGTCAAACCTGTGCATGAGGTTCAAGGCTATCGTGTCTATCACGCGCTCTTCCTCCTCTAACTCAGCATCATGTTTGTTACTGGATACCTCGATCCGTTGTCCGAAAATAGCTTCGTCTAAGACGTTGTCAGCTGACCCGCTAAATTCTCATCTCTTGCTATGTCTTATGTGTGCTGGCTTAATGCAACTTCTGAAACTACAGTATGAATAGGTACATAGGCCGGTAGTGCGTAAAAACATGGAGAAATTGAGATGGATATGGCGTGAGTGAAATCATATTGATTTTTTATTTTTCCCCCCCCCCTCTAAAAAAAATAGCTTGTTTTTACGAACTTTCGGCTGTTATAGCTAAGTATTACTTAAAATATCGAAGAATTATATAATAATATATTAATTTTTAATTTTTTTCTTTTCTTTTTTTAAAAAAAAATATAAAAATAAAGTAGCCGAAAGCTATAAAAACGATTTATAGCCAGCATTTTGCTTTATTGCTTTTTTTTTTGCTTTTTTTTTTTTTTTTTTTTGCTTACCCCGGCCCTACGTAAGTTAGCCGAAATAAAACAATATATTTAAAATATTATATATTAAAGTTTATATTATAAAAATAATAATAATAATAGCTTTAAGTTTATATAAGCAGCTATAAAACGTTTAATAATACCGCAAAATATTTATTATATATTTTTATTATATATATTAACGCTATATATAAAATATTAACGTTTTTAAACTATAGTTAGCTTGTTTTAAACTTATATACTTTACTAATAATAATATAGCAAAATACCCGTTGTTTGTTTTTTTTATTTTTACTTACTTTATATATTAGCTATAATTTTTTTTACTAACTATTATTGTTTATTTTGAAGTTAAACTAAAAATAAAATAATATAATTAAGCTTTAATATATAAATAAAATATATATAATAACTATAATACTTTAAACCTTACGTTTGTTGTTTAGTTTTAAATATTATATATTAAAAGTTTTTTTGCTACTATATTATTATAGTTAAAAGTTTAACTTGCTTTATTTTTTTTTATATATATAATATAGGTTTTTATTGCTAAATATTAAACTAAACGTTATAATATTTTTTTTTTAATATTTATATTAATATATATAAAAATAATATTAATAAAATATATATTATTTATTTTTTATATTATTATAATAATTTATTCACTTATATTATTAATAACTTAAAATTATTAAAAGTATTTAAATTATAATTTTTTTAATAACTTTTTAAAACGAATTCTTTAATATTTTTATATATAAATAATATTTATTAAATATTATATAATTTATTGTTTAAATTTTATAACTTTAAAATAAAAAAGTTTCGGTTATTTTTTTTAAATAATTTAATATAATTTATTAAACTTAAAATTTTAAGCATTAATAAAATAACCAATTATAAAAAAGCTTAAAAAAACTTTAAAAACTTTTATTATAATAAATTTTATTAAATTTATTAATAATAATAAAATATATTATTCGAAAAAATTAAACTTAGTTTTAAATATTAACTAAAATAATAATTTTTATTTTATTTTTAATAACGCCGAACTTTTAAATAGTTTTATTTTAAATTTTGTTTATAATATTTTTTATAAAAATATAAGTTTTAATTTAAATTATATATAAATATTATATATATTGTTTTTTTTGCTTTTTATAAAAATAGTTTATTATGCGTTAAATATTAAATAAACTAATTAGTTTATAAAATTAATTTATATCCGAAAATAATTTATTAACTATTTAAAAAATTAAAATAGTCCGTTAAATTATAATTAAATAAATAAAATAAAATAAAAAAACTAAAAAAATTAATTTTTGCTTGTTTACAAACGTTATTAGCTAAATAAATATTTAAAAATATAGCTAACTTTAAAAATTTAATATAAATATAAAAATAAAAATAATAAAAAATATTTATAAATTATTAGCTTTTAATATTAGCATATATAAAACTAAATAAAATTAAATATAAAATTTAAGCTATATTTATTTAAAATAAAAAAATTTATTTAGTTTATAGTATTTTTATATTTTTTATATTTGTTTTTTTTAACGTTTAATTAAATAATAATAAAAGTTTAAATTATTTCGTTTCCTATTATATTTAGTTTAAAGCTAGTTTTTTTATTTTTATTATTTTATAACTAACTATACTAGTTTAAACTAACGTTTTATTTTTAATAACAAGCGGCTAAAATAATAAATTTAAAAGTTTATTTTAGCTACCGATTTTTATAATATATTTTTTTTTATTTATAACTATTTTATTAGCTTTATATATATAATAGTTTTTTTAAGTTATTTTTAGCCCGGCTATATTTTATTTAAAAATATTTTTATAGCGTTTTATTTAACTTTTTTATATTTTTTAATATTAGCGTACTATTTACTTTTTTAGTATATTTTTATATTAGTTTTATTTAAAAATATTTAATATAAAACTAAACGCTTTATTATTTTAAAAAATTTTATAATTAGGCTTGTTAAAATAGCAAATTTAAGTTTGTTTTAGCGTACTTAATTTATAAAAAATAGGGCGATTATTATATAGGTTTATTAAATATTAGCGCGTTAGTTTTTAAAAAAATATAAAATAATATTATAACTAAATATATAAAGCTTATAAAACTATATGCTCGATTAATAAAAATATAAAATTAAAATTAGCAAACTTTATGGTTTAAATATTATATTTTATATAGCTTATTAAAACATTATATAAATTTAAAAAATTATATTTTGCTAGCAAGCTTAATATAAGTTTATAAATAGCAGCTAAGCTATTAAATATAATATATTTTTAGCTTATTATTATTTACTAATTATATTTTATAAAAATATTTACTATTATTTATTAGCTAAATAAACAATAAAATATATTATTTATACGAATATTATATTAGTAGTTTAAGCTAATAGTAAAAATAAAAAGAAATTAGTTATAAAACGAACTATAAAAAACAAATAAAAAATAAAAATAAATTTAAATAAAAATCTATTTATTTTAAATATAAAAAAAATATTATATATACTATAAATATATTTAAATTATTATAAAAAATAATATATTTTTTATAATAATATAAATATTATTTAACTAATTAATAAAATAAATATTTTTTTTATTTAATTAAAATAAGTTATTAATAACTATAGCTATATATATATAACTTTATATTTATTAAAAGTTAGTTTATTTTTTAAGCTACCGTTAATTAATTAAAAAATATATATATTAGCTTATTTTACTTTATTAAATATAACAATAGTTTATTTAAAATAACATATTATGATAAATAAAAACTATTAAAAATATTTAATAATTATAATTATTAAAAATAATAAAATATTATAAATAAAAACTACTAAAAATATTTAATAACTATAATTAAAGCTAATATAACTTTTTAATAGCTTTTTAGTACTAGCATTATTTTTTAACTTTATAGCGAATATTAAACTAATTTATTATATATCCGAACAATATAAGTTAAGTTTATAATAACAAAAAAAAAACAAAAAATTTATAATATTTAGTTAATTTTTACTTATTTATAAATCGTTTATAAAAAAAATATTAATAATTTAAACGTTAAGCTTTTAATTTATATATAATCGGTATTAAAAATATTAAATTTTGTAGTTTTTAATAATATTTATTTTATTAATATTAATATTTTTTTTAAAATATAAAAAATATAAAATAAAATATTAAAAATAACTAATATTTTAAACGTTATTATAAACAAAGGTAAATATATTATAAACTTTTACTATTATTAATTTAATAATATAATAGCTATAAAAATATATAGCTAAATTTATTAAGTTTAAACTTACTTTAAAAAACAACTACTATTATTTTAAAACGTTAAAAATAACTAAAAATAAAATCTTTTTATATATAATATTAATATAGTATATAATATTGTTGCTTAGTTTTAGTTTATATTTATATAAATTATTAACTAATAATATTAATTGTTAAAGCGTATTATTATTTTAAAATTATAAACGCTATAGCTTAAATATTAATAATATATTATAAACTTAAACAAGCTTTAAAAAAAACCCGCTGCTATATAAAAATAATTTTATTAATAATATAACAATAATTTTTTATTACGTTATAAATTTAGCGCAAATAAAATTATAATAAAAAGCTTTAATAAATATAAAAAAGTTTAACGAAGTTATTAAACTAATTAAAAAATATTAAAATATAATATAAAAAGTTATTTAAAGTTAAAAACGTATAAAAGCTAGTAAAAAACGCTTTATATAATAACTTTTATAATATTTTTTATTAAATTATTTATTAGTATATTATATAATTTAACATAAAGTTATAAATAAAATAATAATATTTTATTTTTTAAATTTATTTAGTTATTTTTTTACTTTTATAAAAACTTTCCGTAATATATTTTAAAGTTAAAATAAATAATTAAATAAATTTTTATTAATAAAAATATAAAAAAATATATATAAAAAGTTTTTTTTATTATAAATAAATATATTAAATATATTATTTATACTATTTAGTTTTTAATTTATTTTTAAAAAATATTTAAAATATTTTAAAACTTTTTTTTTATATATAAATTAAAAGCTAAGCCTCGAAAATACTATATTTTTTTATAGTTAAAAATATATACTATTTATACTATAAGCTATATATATTTTTAGTTAATAAAAGCCTATAGCTAAAAATAATATATTTTAATAATACTAAAAAATTATTTTTTAAATAAACTATTAATTATTAAAATATAAAGATAATATAAAATAGTAATATAATATTTATAATAAAAAAAAGCGCAAATAATAAAAAATAATTATTATTTATTATTTTTTATAGTTATTTTTTTATATATTAAACAATTTTAATTTTTATATATATTATTTTTTTAAATAACTATTTATTTTAAATATTAAGCAGCTTTATTAAAATTTTAAGTTTTTTTACTATACTTTAAAAAATAAATAAAAATATTTTTTTTTAGCTATTTTTTTAACTAAAAAATATATTAAATAAGCTAAATTTTTATTAATATTGTTTAAATAATATTTTATAAGTATAAAACTTACTTTATTTTTTTAAATAATAATTTTATTATTAGTTTTAATATAAGCTATAATAGTAGCTAAGCTTTATATAAGTTTTAAATTATTTAATTTTTAAATAGTTATTATAAACTTTTTTAAATATTTAATATAAACATATTATAGTATAGTTTTATAAAACTTAAAGTTATAGTTATTAAAAAACTAATAAAATATTATAGCTAATTAAATAATATAACAATAAAAAAAATATATTATAGTAAAATTTAGTAATAAAAAAATATTATTAACTAAAGTTAACAAATAATAGTTTAATAATGTTAGAACAATATTTGTACAAATAGCTAGGTGCTTCGGGCGCAGCCCTAAAAGCCCCTAGAAGGTTTAAGACCTACGGTTACTTAACTTACCTACCTATATATAGCTTAGCAATCGGCTCCGCTAATTAACCTTGTTTATTTAGACTTTATAGCCGTTTAATTAACAAATATTAGATTTTTTACTACCTTTTTTAACGTATAACCCTTTAGGTTATATAAACCTTATATTTTATAAAGTATAGCTTATTAATATTAATTAGTTCGTTAACTAGCAATAATAAATTAGTAAAATAAATAATAAAATTTTAACTTAAACGTATAAACTACGTATTTTATATTATACTTTAATTTTTAGCAGTATAGCTAAAAAAAAAAAAAATTTAATTATTTGTTTATATTTTAGCTTAGCTTTTATATAACCGTTTAATTAATAGTATGTACTTTATATTTTTTTTTTTTATATAATAGTTTTTATTTTACGTATAAAAATAATAAACTTTTTAATTTAGCTATTAATAGCTAAATATTTATTAAAATTTTTCGTTTTAATAAACTTTTGTATAAAACTAAACTTTTAAAGCTAAAAGTTATAAAAATAATTAATAATAAAAAAGTTTAATAGTTATATAAAAAAAACTATATAATATTGTTTTAATTTTATATAAACTTTTTAAACAAAAGCTTTGCTATATAAAGCTAGTATTATTAATATACTAAAGCTTTTAAACTTTTTTTTTTATTTTTTTTATATAATTTATTTTTTTAGCTGTACAAAAGCTATAACTTTAAATATTTTTTTTAAAAATATAGCTTATAATTTAATTAATTATATAAAGTTTTATTAAACTTTTATATAAATTAATTTTTTATATAAAAGTAAGCAATATTATTTTATTTTTAACTTTTTTTTAGCTGTTTAAACTTTTAACCTTTAGCTAAAGCTTTTTTTTTTTTTTTATACGTAAATTTTTTTATATATAAAAACTTTCGACCTTTTTTAACTTATATTTAACTTAAAGCTTTTTATTTGTTAAGTATAGCTTTTATATAAAAACTTAAACTATTTTCGATTTATATTTAGCTTATAGCTTTTTGTTTATTAAGTATAGCCTTTGTATAAAAACTTTTTTATAACTTAATATTTGCTGCTCCGAAAAAATTAGCTAGTATTAAATAAATATATATAGCTATTCGTACAAAAAATAAAAATAGCTAATATTAAAACAATATTTATATAAATAACTAGGTGTTTTAAGCGTAGCCCTAAAAGCTTTTAAAAGGTTTAAAACCTGCGGTTATTTAACCTACTTATTTATATATAGCTTAACAATCGGCTCCGCCGATTAACCCTACTTATTTAGACTTTATAGCTGTTTAATTAATAAATATTGGACCTCCTACTACCCTTTTTAACGTACAACCCCTTGGGTTATACGAACCTTATATTTTATAAAGTATAGCTTACTAACAAAAATAATATTTTTTAAAAAATAAGTTTTATTATAGCTTGTTTATATATTTTTATAAAAAAAAAATAAAGTTATAAGTTTGCCGCTATAATAAAATAATAGCTTTAAAAATATTTACGTTATTATTTTTTAATACAAAGTTTTTACTATTTATTATTAAATAAATAGCTATATATTTTATATTTTAAACAAAAACCTATTTATTAAAAACCGTATAAAACTTTTTTAACATATTTTTAATCGCCTAAGTTCGCTAATTTTATATACGCCGGCTTACCTATGTTTTACGGCTAAAAAATAGCTTATATTAATTATTATTTATATTTTAAATTTAAAGCTACCGGGCGTCCGCGCCGTTAAAATATTAAAATTTATTAAAAATAAAATAAAAATTATTAAACTATTAAAATTTCAGTTTAGTTTTATTTATTAAAGCTATTATTTAGTTTTATACTTTAAGCTATAGGCTAAAAAGCTAGCAAAAAAACTTAATTCGCTAGTTTTAAAGCAAGCTTTTATTATAAAGCTATATATTAATTAATTTAATTATATATTTTATTTTTTTAATATTAAATAAGAATAAATATAGCGCGTTTTTATTGGTATAAAAAAACTAAAAATATTTTTTTATTAAAAAATAGTTTAATATATATTAGCTAATTATTTAGTAATATAATAAATTATATATTAAAAAAAATTATTAGCGTTTTTATTACGAACGTAAATAGCTTAGCTTTAACTTAAATTATAATAAATAAAATAAAGCCGGTTTAGCAACTTGCTAGCTAATATTTGTTCGTTAAATTAATTTAGTTTTTATAAAAAATATATAATTATTATATATTTAAAACTTTACGGGCTTAAAACTATAAATTATTTAACCGAATTAATATACTAATAATAAAATATTATACGTAAATAAGCTTTTATTTTTAAAGCAATATAATATAATATATAAAAAATTAATATAACGAAGCTTTTGGGGCTTCGAAACTTATTTAAAAAAAAGCGCTAAACTATAGCTTATTTTAAACCCTAGCAAAAGCGCTAGAAATAATACTAACTAGTTCCGTAAATATATATATATTTTAACTTTAATATTAATATTTAAACTTTAAATAATAAGTATACTAAATATTATAAACATTATAATATTTAAAAAAAAATAGTAATATTGTTTACAATAGTTTTATTAGCTTAAAATATTACGTTATATATTTTTTTTAAAATATATTTAATTATTTTAAAACTTATACTGGTTATTTTTAGCTATTTTTTTATTATTTATAACTATAAAAGCATACTTTGCTGCTATAAATATTTTTATTTATAACTTTAACTATATTTATATTAATATAATTGCTTTAGCTTTAAATTTTAAAAACTAAGCAAGTTTATTTATTTAGTTAGCTATAAACGCGTTTTTATTATTATTATATATATAAAGTTATATTTAATAAAATATAACAAATTTAAAGTTTTAAAAAACTAATATAAAACTTATATTTATTTAAAATATAAAATAATAAAGTTTGCTAAAAAACAATCTAAAAATATATTAGCAAATATAAAAAAAAGTAGGCTAATATATTAAAAGCTTATAAAAAAGCTACAATTATTTGTTACTATAATAGCTATGGCGTTTATTTTTTTAGCGTTAGCTTTTATAGCTATATTTATAACGTTATAAAAAATTCTGCTTAGCTAAGTTAATAAAATAGTTTACTGGACCTAACTATTATATATGTTTATTAATACTATTAAAATAACTTAACCTTAGGTAATATACTAAGTTAAATATTAAACTATATTTTAAACAAAATTATTTTAAAGCTATTTATACTATTTATATATATTTAAATATTTAATAATATTATTATAAATAAATAGTTAGCTAATTAAAAATATAATATAAACTAAAATAATATAAGCTTGTTAAATAGCTTAAATAATAAAGCAAGCAAACTAAATTAAAAAGTTATATTTATTTTAAAATTATTATATAAAAAAAGTAAAGCAAAAACTAAAAGCTAAAGAAATATTACGTTTAAAAATATTTAGGGCAAAAAATTATAATATAAATATAATCGTAAGCACGCTAAAAATATATAAAGTTTTAAAACAAACAGCGTTTATGACTAGGATTTATAAAAATAAAACAATTTTACTATTTATTATAAACAAATAATAAATAAGCTAAAATAAGCTAATATTATATTTACTAAGTTTAAAAATATACTATATAAAAAGTTATTTTAAAAGTACGGTTTTTTTTTTTTTTTTTTTTTAAATATAATTATAGCAAAAACAGTATATTTTTAAAGTTTTAATTAATTTAGCAGCTAAAAACGTTTACGCTTATTACTTTATTATTATTAATATATATATTTATAGCAAACAATTTAGCTTTAGGTTTAAAAATTTAAATTTATAATAAATAATATTTACTTATATTGCTAAAAAAATATGATTAGCTAATTATAGCGCTATAATATTATAAATTTTATATAAACTAAGTTATAATATAAAATATAAAAAGCTAGCTAAAACTAAGCTTTACGCGGGTTGCTTTAGTTAAAATTATTATATTATTAATTAATAACTTATTATATTACGCTTTTATTTGCTTGCTTTAAATATTTATTAAAAACGCTTTATAAAAAATAAACGTAGCTAATATAAAATAGCTAATATTTTTTATAAATATTAAATCTTTTTATAACTTTTAATAAAAATACTTTTTAATATATAAATTAACTATATAATCTAGTTTAAATAAAATATTTTTTAATATATTTATTAATTATAGCTTTACGTACTATAATTTATAATAATATATACGGCTTAAAATATAAAAAAAGCTTGTTTATATATATAAGTTTTAAAAAAAATTTAATTAAATATATAGTATAACGTTTAATTAAATATTTAATATATTAATTAAAATTAAAATAAAACTTTTTGCTATTTTAATTAAATAATTATTATAAAGCTTTAATTTATATATATTAAAACAAACGTTAAAAAATAAAATTTTTTTTCTACGGTTATTATTAAAATATCGATTTTAATATAATATTAAACTTTTAAAAAACGTAGCGCTACTACTTTTATTTATATTTATATTTTTAAGCTTTTATTTATAGCGAAAGTATTATTAAGCCTTAGTAAACTTTAAAAAGTTTTTTTTAGTAGTAATAATAACTATATAATACTTCGTTTAATAAAAATATTTATAAAAATAACTAAATATAAAATATTTTATTATTATAAAATAAGTACTAAGCTATATATAATATTTTTTAAATAAATAAATAATTATTATTTATATTTATTTAAATATTTATTATTAATAGCAGCAGTTTTATTTATTTAATTTACTATTAATATTTATAAACTTAATAGTATAAATATTTATACTACTTGTTGCTTATAAAAATATTTTATTAATTTAGTTATTAATAAACAAAAATAGCAAAAATATTTGTCCTATTATAATAGCAGCTATATATTTTTTTATAGCTTGCTATAAAAAGCTTTTATTATTTTTTTATTTTTTTCCGCTTGCTTTTAGCCCTACATAAAATACTATAATAGTTATTAATTTTATTAATTTTATTATTAAAAATAACAATAACTTTAATAAAGTTTTAAAAAAAGCTCATATTTTTTTTATAAAAGTCGAACTATATTTTTAAATTATAATTTTTTAAATAATATTTTAGTGTAAATTTTTTTTTTTTATTTTAGCTTATAAAAACTAACAATCGGTTTTATATATAAAATAGTTTTAACTTAAAGCTTTTATAAATATAAATTAATAATATTGTAAATATAGTTTACTATATAATTAAAAAAGATTAAATATTATAGTAATAAATATATTATATATATAGTTTATTACTAGCTTATTTAAACTTAACTATAAAATATATAAAACTTTTTTTAAGTATATATATTTAATAATATAAATAAATTTATATATATTAAACGTTTTTTGTTTTTTTTTAGTTTTAACTTTTTTAGCTAGTTATTTATTTTTTTATTATTTTTTGCTAATATAATTTTAAAGTAAGCTTTATTATACTTTTTAAGCTAAATAAACCTTTTACTTTTAACTATAAATAACTATATTATTAAATTAAAGTTAACATTTAATATAGCTTTTTTTTTTACGTAAGCTTTTTAAAAAAAGCTATACGTACTAACTTTAGCTTTAATCGATATAAATTTTAAAAGCAATAATATATAATATATAATATTATTTAAGTTAATAAAATTATATATTTAAATATAAATATTTTTTAATTTTTTGCTACTTATTTTAAGTTAATAAAAAATATAAATATTTGCTAAAGCGTAAATAAACAAATAACTAAAGTTATATATATTAACTTATTTATATATAACGTTAATAAAAATTTTAAATAAATAGCGGATTAAATATTTAAACTTAGGCTTTAATATTTTGTTAACAATAAAGCTATCAATAATAAATTTTTATTTATTTTAAATTGTTTAGCTTTATTTAGTTATATTAAAAAACTGCTAGTAATA
>MU383297.1:0-20158 GCA_022495125.1 Xylaria acuta | reverse complement strand
TAATATAAACATTGTTAAAACTTTAAAATAAATATATAAATTAAACATTATATATAATTAAATATTTATTTATAAAAATATTTTAAAATAAAAAGTTATAGCTAATAAATATTTTAAACTATACTTATATTAAAACTAAAGAAATATTAAAATACGATATTATAAAAATATAAAATATATTTTATATAAAAAAAATATTATAAGCTATAAATATAAAAATATTAAAAATTTTAATAATTTAATATAACTATATACTATTAAATATACTATTAAGCTTTTTTAATTATATAAACAATAAAGTTATATTTATAAAAAGTATTATTTACAATAAAATAAAAATATAAATAAAAATAAAGCTAATAAGCTACTAATAATTTTAATATAATCTTTTAAACTTAAAAAAAAATATAAATTATATTTTTTATATAACCGGTTTATTATTAGTTTAAAATTTTTAATATTAATAATAAAGCTTATTATATATAAAAAAACAACTAATTAAAAAATATTATTTAAAATATTAAAATTATTATAACGTATAAAAATATAATAAACGTTTAAATAAATATTAAACTAAGCTATATATAGCCCTAAAAAAATATACTAACTACTAAAACTTTTTTTTAATAAAGTATAAAAATTACTTAGCTATATTATAAAAAAATATATATATATTATAAGTTTAAATAAAAAATAGCTTTAAAAAATAAAAAAAATAAATAACTTAAAAAATATTAAAATAAACAAAAAAATAGCTTTAGTTTTAAGCTTATAAACAATACTTATTATATATTTAAACAATATATAAATAACTACTATTAACAACAATAAAAAAGCAGCTAGTAAAAAATCTATAAGCTTTTATTTAAAATATTTTTTTTAAAAAGTTTTATTTATTAACAGTTTAAAAAAAGCAGCTAAAACTTGTATAAATAAAAAAACTAAAATAAAATAAATATTATTATTATAAATAAAAAAATAGCTATAGTTATAAAACTTTAATATTAAATAGCAATAAAAGCTAAAGATTGCTAAAATAAAAGTTTTTTTAACATTAAATAATAATAAAAAATATAAAAATATAAAAAAAGCTAAAAAGCTAAAAAGAATAAAAAGCTAAACAAAAACTTTAAAAGCTTAATAATTATTTAAATAAATATTAAATTGTTTTTAATTATATATAAGATTATTTATAAAATATTTTAATTTAAAATTAAGTATTATATATATATATATAAACTATAAATGAGCTTAAATATATATATTTAAAACTATTTAAAATATAAATATAATAAGGCTAACGTATATTAATATATAATATATAATAATTAAAAATTAATAAATATATTATATTAAATATATATTAAAAACTAAAAACAAACTAAATTACTAATTATGTTATAAGATTAAAAGCAACTTAAATATAAAAAACTTTTTTTTCGAGCTAAAAATAAATAGCTAAAACTATAAAGCTAAACTAATATACTAAAATAAACAAAATAATATAAACTATATAAATATATTTAATATTTTAATATATTAATTAAAATATATACTAAACTTAGTTTTTTTAAATATTTTATTAATAAAAATAAAAGTTTTATATTTTTTAAATTATAAATTAAACTATTTTATTTTATGAATGTAATTATTAATAAAAAATAGCTTTATTTTAACTATATATTACCTTAAAATAAAGCTTAAAAATAATTTTTTTTTCTAGCGCTAATTAAAACAAAAATAATAATATTACTAAACTTAAAAGCTTAAAAATAAAACAAATATTTAAATAGCTATATAGCTAAATTTATTTAAATATATAAAATAACGTTAAAAGCTATAAAAACTAAAGTTAAAAATTATAGCAAAATAACTAACGAATAAACTAATAAATATAAAATAGCTTATAAAATATATTAAGTAAAAAAAATATAAAACTACTAGCTTATAACTTAGCTTTAAAATATTTAAATAAAGATTAATATTTGTTAATAATAATATAAAAAACTAAAAAAACTATACTAAAAAGTTTAATTAAAATAGCTAATAATAATATAATATTTTATAAGCTAGTTAGCTAATATAACTAAAGTTTACAATAAAAAAAATTTAAAATAAAAAAACAAACAATTAAAAATAAATGGAAAAAAACTAAAATATTATATAAACAAATATTAAACTACTTTATTAATAAAAACAATTTATAAGAAAACTTTTTAAAAAAATAATATAAACAAAAATATATTTACTTTAAAAGCTATTTTATACTTTAAAAAATAAAAATATATATTATTAAAATATTTAATACTTTATTAAAATTTAGAAAATTAACAATATATTTATTAAAAGCTAACTAAAAATAAATAAAATATTATATTTATTTAATTTACTAACGCTATTTAGTCCAAAAATTTTATTTTTAAGCTTAATATATAGCTAAAAATATAATAATACTTAAAAAAAAAGAAATTATTACCGAAATTTTAACAACTAATTATATTATTTTTAATACTAAAAAAAAACTTAAAAGGTTAATAGTTAAAAAAATTATATAAATAGTTTTAAACTATAAAATATTAAGCTTTTAATTTAAAAAAACTTTATTTAAAAAGTTAATAATAAATTTAGTTGGTATTTTTATATATAACAAAAAAATAGCTTTAAAGGTAAAACTAATGATTATTTTAGTTATTTTTAATATATTAAAAACGTTTAATATTTTTTTAAAATATAAATTATTAATATAAATAAAAAAATAAAGCTAGCTTATTAAATATAAAAAATTTATTAAATTTTTTTTAAAAGCTAATATAAATTTAGCTTAATAAATTATTTATTTATTATTATAAGGTTAAATATAGTACGCTATAAAGCTTGCTATTATTATTAGTTTTATATATATTATACTTTATAAAACTAGGATAATAAAATATTCGCTATAAATTTAAAAATATTAATAATATAAAATTTTATTATATTTTAAATTTATTAAAATAAAATATAAAGCTATTAGTAAATAATATAATATAACTTTTTAATAAAAAAAAAATTAAAGTTTAGTTTGCGCTAAAAAAATATAAACTATTATATATTATAAAAAAAAACTAACTTTTTATACTTTAATAGCTTAAAATATACTTTAATTAAAAATTTACTTTTAAATATTATAAAAAAAAAATAAAGCTATAAAGCTAGCTAACTATATTTATAAGCTAGCACATATTAAATATAGCGGACGTAAAAAACCTATAATTAATAAAGCATAAATTTAAAAAACTAGAGTTAACATATAAATAAAACATTTTATTAAAAGAATTTAAAAAATATTAATAGTAAAAAGATAAATAGTTTTATTTTATTAAAGAATTACGCTTACTTTAATCATTTTTTAAAACATAAAACTATTAATAGCAAACTTAATACTAAAAAAAATAAAATATTATTTTATTTATAAGCTATATTTTTTTTTAAATAAAATGAACATAAATATAATTTAAAAAAATAAAACGTTAATATATTATATAAAATGAAAATAAAAATATAAACAGTAGCTAAGCTACTATTATTAATATTTTTAAAATATAAACTTAAATTATATAGTAAATTAACTTATAATATAATAAAAATAGTTATAGTAAAAGGTTTTAAAATATAATATAAAAACTTATTTTAAAAAAATATTATAATTTTTTTAAATAAATTTTAAATAAAATATTAAATTAGCTATAAATATATAGTTTATTAAAAAAATAACATATAAAACTAAAAAATGTTTAAAGCTTTTTATTAATTTTAATAAAAAATAATAAAAGCTTAAAAAATGGTAAAAAAATATTAAATATATTATTTAAACAATTATAAAAAAATATATAAGTTTATTTAAATAATATAAACATAATATAATATAAATAAAAAAACCTTATTGATATAGGTGCTCATAGGTATGGGTAGAAACTGTGTGTATAAAAAGGATAAAGAAGGGAAGCTTCTCAAGTCTACAGCTCTACGTATCTAATAATAATATGTGTGCATGTGTGTGTGTGTGGCTCAGCCACACGCACAGGCCAGGCACAGCCACTTGTGGCTGTGTGTGCGTGCACTCCTTGCCCGCGCGTATCACTTATATTATTAATATAATAGCTATACTTAAACCTTTAAATAGCTATAAAAATATATAATATTTATATAAAATAGTCCTTTAAACACTATAATATAGTAAAAAATAAACAAGCGGACTATTTTATAAAAAAAAAACTAAAATATTACTAAATAAAAACTTTGCTTTAATAGTATATAATATTAAATTAAAAATATTTACAAAAATTACTAAAAAATATATATATTTAAAAAAACTTTTATAATAATATTTAAGCTAACGTTTAAACTATATATTTAAAAGCTACTTTAAGCTTATTATTTTTATATAAATAAAACTTTATAAATAGTTAGCTATATATATAAAATATAACTATAAAAATATAAAAATATTAAAATATTTTGTTCGTTACGTTAAAACAAAAAAATATTTTATAAAATAGCTTTATAAATTAATAAAATAACCGTGTAAAACGTATAAATAAAATAAATATTTAGTTAAACTTTATAAAAACTTAATATATTTTAAATGTTTTATAATAACTATAAAAATATTTAAAAATTTACGATTTTTATATTAAGTTAAAAAACACTAAAAAAAACGAAAAAAAAAGCTATAAAACTAGCGTTGTTAAACAACGTTAAAAAAAACAAAAACGTAAAAAAAATAAAGCTAAAAATTATATTAATAATAAAAATTCGCTGTTTAGTTAAAATAACGTTACTATATTTTTTTAAATATTATAAAGTTATAAGTGCTATAAAATACTATATAAAAGGTATTTATAATTATTTTTACTTTTTTTATTATTATTATATAAAATATATAAAACAAAAAGCTATAAAGAAGCGTTAAAATTTACTTTAAAAAGTTATAAACAAGGCTTAAGCCGCTAATATATAGTTTAAGTACGCTTTTAGTATAAAGCGGGGGAAACTTAGTATAAATAGCTTTAAATAGGCTACCTTAGTGCTAGATTGGTCGGATATATAGCCCAATACGCCCGCATGCCCTTCGGGAGGCTCTGTGGGAAACTGCAACGCGGTCTCCCCCCGGCGATACATAAAACAACAACAACAGCAACAACAATAACAACTTGAACCCTACGCTTCGTTGTATATTGACTGGTTTTAAAACATATCGGCTTTACGGGTTACAGAAGTTATGTACATAGTAAATTAGCCCGGGTAACGTGATCACCTAGAACGGACCTCATATGTAGCCAAGGAGGTAGGCTGGCCAATACGCATCGAAGGCTAATATATTTTACTTAATCCATTGGACAATCTCTATAAACGCAAGGGAACGCAATTCAATTCATAAGGGAGTTAACGCAAAAGCTAAGTGCGTAGCTAAGTATAAGTATAGAATTCCAGCCCCTTTTATTGGCTAATTCCCTCCCACTTCAATAGGTACTACGGATAGACTCAGTGGTTGGCACTACTTACTTACATACAAGGCACTAACAGTACGGCATCATACCCAAAATAAAATAAAACGCCCAAGGGACCACCATACCCGCCAGGCTCCGTGCAAAGTGCCATGAAGTTCACCCACGCCGACAACTCGAGCTTCGATTAGCAAGCAAAAATAGCGATACCGGTCACGGTTGACGGCCTGGCAGTGGATCTGAGCTTGTCCACCACGCGCCTGTAATATTTCTACGACACCTGATGAGCTTCTTTTTACCATTTTAGTCAAGTAGATCAAAACGAGGTGATATTGGTCACCGCGATGACGTCAAAATCTCCACACATCTTCAAAGACTTCCAAAAGCGGTAGATTTCCAGTAACGAGTTTATCGGAGATTATTACCGCATCGGGTCTCGGTGGTAAGTGCTTGCGAAGCTCTTGAGCCGTGTTGTTCTGACCCCGCGTTGCATTTCTTCTCACCAGTGAGTTCCCGTCGAGCTCTTCCCGTCCTATTGGATCGCTTCGCAAATACGTGGGTGAGCTGAGACTCCATGGCTCTAGTTCTGGTGGCAGCAGCTCGTTCTCCGCTTCTCGGCCGCTACCGCGGGATAATCTTACCCGCAATTCTAACGACATAGTACGGCGGGCTTGCCTGACAACGGCCAATCCTGCGAATCCAATTCCCCATCGACTACAATTGATCCCAAGTTCTTACCAAACAAGCAGCGCAACCCCCGTTCTGAGCCGTCAGTCCATCAACATGATAACCGGCCTTCATCACATCAACCTCGTCGTCCCGCCGGACACGCTAGACGACGCGGCCGCATTCTACGGCGCGACGCTAGGCCTAACGCCGCGGGCAGTGCCCGAGCTGCAAAAGGGCACGCTCCTCTGGTTCGACATTGGGACCTCCGGACAGCAGGTCCACCTCGCGTTCGGGGATCCCGATGACTTCTCCTTCGACTCGCGACGGCACCCGTGTTTCCGCGTCGCGGACGGTGAGCAGCTCCTCGAGCTGCGGCGCCGGATCTACGCACATCTGGAACGTGGCGGGCCTGGCGCGCCCAAGGCCGCCGATCGCCCTGGAGACGAGAACAGTGGTGCCAAGGGCGTCGAGTATCCGCAGCGCTTCTTTGCTCGGGACTACGCGGGCAATCGGCTCGAGTTCACGCTGTAGCGGGATGACAAGGATGGCTTATACGAGTTTAATTAGGACCATGCATTTCTCGGATGTACCGTCGTGTATTATTGACAATCCGGGGTATTTGCCGTCTCTGGGAAAGCGGTCAAGCTTCCCCGGGGATATCCTGTGGTTACATAAGGGTATCCCGCGGTCGCTCCTATCATGCATAGTAGGAATGATTTGCATTAAGTCCCAATGAAGGTTCCTTATCTCTCCTCTTCTCTTAGCAACAGTCTATAATTCCAAGTAACTTCAGGTCGTAACAACGTAAAGCGCTCGTCTATCGCCCCCGCAACATGTGAGGAGTTGGGATGTGAGAGAACGATAAGACGAAGTCGCACAGAAAAGCTCGATGCCGATGCTATGTGGAAGCAACTCGGGGTTTACCGACGGCTTGGTTGATTCAATTGCTGGCTGACATTGCGCCCTACGCCGGGGACTCAACTTTCCATCGCGAGACGGACAAAGCTATTGCATCGAAATCATAACCCCTACATACGAGACATAGGGTTCTAGGTCATGGAAAGTAATGCGTTGTGGGGCATTGTGGTCAGTATTGTGGTCTATCAATTCAACCGGTCGCGGCTTCTTGTGCGGCCACCATCGTGGTGGCCTCTTCGAACGCTATTCATTCATCTGTTTGCAATAAGTACGGCTCTTAGATTTCCCAGTTGCCCAAAATGTCCCAAGCAGATTCCAGCTGGATAGTCCCTGCCTAATTTGCACGTTGCTTCCTCCCACCAGGCGTAGACGATCGTGACAAGCCACCCCCAGGAAAGTGGGACTAGGCCTATAAATACAATGAATTGTTCGGTATCGTCTGTTTGAGTCGTTCTTAGCTATTATCTATTTGAGTGCGATGAAATTTTTAAGGAGTCAAGTGTAAGGGTAAGTAACAAGATTGTTGTTGCGCGAAGAAGGTTTAATCACCTTCGTAAGCCAGTCTTGTCTATATGCATGTGTGCTCTTCGTCACCTCACGAACGGGATCCTAATAGGGTAGGTCCTAATCCGTGCTGTGGTTGAGGGCTGGAACGGCCCGATATTTATGAAGCGTCTGTTAGTGATGCCAAATCTCGCCACATGGAAACTATAATCGACGAGAGTTTGCTGATAGTTTAGCTCTGTATTTACTCGGTATGATTAGTCGGGTCGCCGTGACCACAACATCGCCTTACTAAGCTGTGACCGACTTGAATATAACGAGTAGTTGAGCAAACTGCTTTATGAAGGACGGCGAAAGACTAGCAGCTTCCCAGAATCACTCAACTTCTCGTCCACAATAAGGAGTCTATCCCGCCCATCACATTTTGGAGCACCTACATCCCTCCAAGATGCTGCGTTCGCGTTAGTTACTGATGACGTATATATGCTAACGCTCAGAGTTACGTATCATCACGAGCGCCCTAGCTGTGAAACGGTACGTCATACTGTTGACCGTGACAACCGCGTTTATTTTAGGTGTCCAATGTCCCTTATTCTCGGTAGATATTAGGTTCTAACATATAGTATCAACGGCGTTCGGTAAGACCTACTCCGTTCCTGCTTTCGTGTATATGCACAGCGATGTTGTCACGCTGTTATGTGAAAATCCTGGATATCAGCATCGGCGTGCCAGCTGCGGACACCGTATTATGTGCTTGTTAATAGCCCGACTCAGTTTACTGTCTGTCAATTTTATCACATACGCCTGAAGGAAGTTCATTATACAGTATGGGTCTGAAGATGCTGCGACAGCTAAGCGAATGGTAGTTCATGATGCTGACGCCTCTTGCGGCTTATTCTTCATGCCATATTTGCCGTTAGCTTTACTATGCCCGATGAACTTATTTTAAAGATTTAGGTTCAACATCTAACTATCAGTATCTATGTATACATATAAGGTTACTTGGAAAGCCACCAGTCAACACACTTGTCTAGGCAGGTAAGTTAGGATGTAAACTTTCCAATCTTAGTCGGCCCTCCTCTGTTGTACTGGTATAGTAACAAGGTTTTTGTCTCGTTTCCACCACTGCTGCGGCATGCATGCTTGTCTTGGTAGATTTTTGATATATAATATGCCCATGCTGCTTAGCCAGCCGATATTTTATATCCTGATGTGGCCAACATAATCACTATTCCATTTTCTCCAACATTTATACATGGGCTATACAGTGCTTAAGACAATACTACCATCATGTTAGCCGGCAATTCAGACAACACCAGCAGGCCGGCCAGTAATGGCACACAGTTGGTCCACCAGCCAGCCCCCCAAGAACCACCTCCGGCCTCCCAAGTATCTCCCGGGCCGGCCAAACCAGACAACCGGAAATTCGATGCCCTAGTTGCCGTTGCCGTTCAGTGCCTAGAGGATTTAAAAAGAGATCAAGCTCGAGCTCAGGGTCGCGAAGTAAAGGACGGCAACACTACGGAGTGAATAATCGGAGCCGCGGAGACGAATCCTGTTCTGGTCCAATCCCTGCCCCAGGATCATAAACAAAGACAATAGTAAGGATACCCTGCACGTTTGCTTATGGCTTAGATTATGGCCCTTGAACGCTGCAATCAGCCGAACGCGTCAACCTTAAATCGAATGCCGCGTCGTTGCAGGCATGATCCTTCCTTGTCCCCTTTTACGGTTTCGGGATCTAAGAACACTAAATTAAGTAAATTGACCCTAATAGTTATAGTCCAGATACAAACCATCCTGCTTAACCTCAGAAGACTCCGATAGCCTCGTTGCTTAGACCCTAACACCGCTGCGCCGAGCCCCCGCGAAATTCCACCCGCGAAAGAATCAAAGCAAGCGGGGAGCTTGTTCGATACAGGTCGCTGACCGTTAACTCCGAGCTAGAGTTTCCACAGGAAATGAGCGACTGAGCGACGAACACCTTGCGAGTAGGGTTTAGTGAGGTAACGGCGGAGTGAATGCATAGCAGGTTAGGACCCCCATGACTTAGGAGGCTCGGGAAACGAATCTCGGGCCCTAGCTATGGATGTAGGCTGGCCAATATGCGTATAGAGCTAGAAGAGATCAGATGAATGGATGGGGGCCCTCTTCGTCGAAACGAATGTAATAACATTTAATTGAAAAATCAACGAAAAACTATGTGTAAAGCTAAGTATGCGTGTAGGCGGCTAGGTCCGCATCACCACCGATTTTCGACCCTCCTGTGAAAGCCCGTGCCCCTCATACGTGAGAACTAGCCCTTTATTAGCTGATTTTAGTAACGAACCGCCCGCACTCCTTTATTGAGGATTTTCTTCCGCCGTCAGAGATAGACACTCATTATTGCGCCAAGGTCTCTTAAATTACCGCACGGGGTTAATATAGGCTACTTACCGAAGTCTCTTTAGTGTACATTGCAGGTGCTGTATGGCTTAAAACTGTGACATTTCATAACGGGAGAATGAAACGTGACTAAATTCTCCGTGAGTTGAGAGGAATGTAACTAATCAATGTTGAAACAAAATGAGTAACCAGTCCTCTAAATTTATCTCCTCTTTAGCCAGCCTCTCCCACCCGCAACTAAATAAATTACTTGGGCTCATTCACCAGGAATCAAGTTCCTCTCAAGGAACTGTCGGAGATCCTCGGACGGTTGAGTGATGGTCCATTTGATCGGAAACAATAAGCTCAAGAGGTAATGGTGAAGATGTCATTCATGGACCTTTTCCAAGTCAGCCCTAGGGGCAAAGGCGGTTAAGGATCGGCCCACACATACAACAGCGAAGACCCAGCAGCGAATTAGACGGCGCCTACGTGAACTCTACTAATATCATTCAGCTGATGCAGGCTTACATGTATCGCCAGTGTCAAAGCTCAAGTATTGGGACATAGGAGAGTCGGCGCAGGTTCTATTGGACGCGAACTAGAGCAACCACCACTCGGCTATCTTCAATGCCATATGTCCATGTGCATCCTGATAATTTCTTGAGTGATGATCTATGAATGCTCTCCGGCACTGCTGAGCGAATTAGTCTTGTAAGGTAGTGAACGTAGCCTGACGTGATTCCTGATGAGCAATATTTTCCATTCTTGGTGTTAAGTAGTATGACCAATCTCAACCACAAGGTTCCCGACATCATGTGCCCCAGAATATTTTATATATCATTGGTCGTGTTAGTCTATAAATTGACCCCGCCATCAGGACGCTCTACCAAATCTTCCCTTATTCATTGCGAAATCTAGATTTTGTCCTCAACCCCTTTCTGAGATTTCCCATCGGCGTAGAATGTGCTGGGGATTGGCAGGAAATCGTCATCGAGGAATTGCTGTTGGATGGGGGAGATGGGATCAGCCGACGCTGTTATTTTATTATTGGAGTTGGTTTCGGCTGACTGAAGACTGGCGTGGCTGTTTCTACCAGATAAGTTACATTGGTCGTGGCTGTTTGAGGCGTAGCTACTTAGTCCCGCCGTGTGCGTAGTATGTTCGGCCTGGGTCGTAGTGCCAGCACCTTTTGGAGGCGGCGCTAGAGATTGATCGATCTCCCTTTCGAGCGGCTTTGAATTGCCCTTATTGCATTCACGCTGAAGATTTGTATGTGCCTCATGTTCGAGTCTCTCAAGGCATTCTTTGGTGAATTGCTTCCTGATGTCGGAGTCTAGTTTTGCAACGCCATCGTCCTCACCATTATCGTTGTCGTTGCTGCCATTATCACCATCATTATCACCCTCAGTCTCCTCGCAGTAGTATGCGCCAAAGTCGGACGCTGTGACACCCTTGCCATGCATTTCGCCACCCGCCTGTGTAGACGGGATTGAAGCTTCATACGATTCAGCCTCAGATTCGCCGTCTCTGTTGTTGGGCAGAGCAGTAAGTGCGATGTCTTGCAAGTGTTTCTCGAGGTGAATCGTGACGTTCGCCTCTCCCTGTCCTGTCTCCTCCAGACATAAGCTACACTGAAAGCTTTGCCACCGATCCCCATAGCCATGGTGCACGGCTAAGTGTTCGACCCAATTTTCATGTCCACCGAGAAGGCTCATAGTGTGTCGGCATGAAGTTTCTAGACAATTGTATGGCTCAAGGTCTAAAAACGGATGGCGTCTAACACGTTAGAAAAAATGCGATGTTGGCCAGGTTTAGAATATCACTTACTTCCAGGCTCTATTGGAGCGAATTATCACCCTTTTTCCACATGCGATACACGAGAACGGTAGACGTCTCTTTCTCTCCCCGTGAAGTGGTGGTATTCTAACAATCCCGCCGTTCTCGTGATGGAAAGACATGACTATCTCGGCATAGCTACCTGTGTAGAGAGATGTCCCTATACCTGAGTCGTAGAATCTGCTTCCATAAACGGTGATAGCATCGTGTCCCCTCATCTCTGGATCGCCTTCAGCCTGACGCTCATTATCTTCGCGCTTCTGCGAGCCTCTGACGAGCCGATAGTAGTTGGCCCGGCATAGGTAGTCAAGGAGCTCACAGTTTGCCTCTGGAAACCTCATCTGAATCATCTCGGTGTAGACTTTAGCAGCCAAGCTGGGAGCTGACGCCAAGCTCGCCAGGACCTTTGCTACTGGATCTTCCTCGTAGAAATCAGTGTTCTCTTTTGCGGCATCGTAGAGCGCGTCGAGATCCATTAAATACTCTACATTAGACGTGAGGTCCTCCGCAATTTCGGAAAGAGAGTCGACTTCTAAGACTGATGATGTACCGCTATCGTCGTCGCCAGGTCCTTCGCCAGCGTGCCCAGATTCCCTGTTGTCAGCGAGGACAAATATGGCCTCATCTCTAGCCTTCCGCAACAGAGAACTAGTTTTTTGCAGTTGTTCCGGAAGCGGTCGTTGGATACGAGGTGTTAAACCTATTTCCGGATCAGCACGAGGGGAAACTTGGTCGGGGATGAATAGGATAAACGATCTGTCAAAGTTCTCCCTATACTAGTCAAGGCTCTCAAAATAGACCGCCAAAGTCGCCATGATCGATCAATCAACCTATTTAGCTCTCTTATAGAGACTTCATACTGCTGTCCCCAAAGTAGAAGTGTCTCGAACGCTCGTTTGAGGCGTCGTTGATTGATGCCGTGGTCCTTTTCGAAGCTCAGAAGCTCTAGTACCGGCTTGTAGAGTCGAACAATCAGGTCGTAACGTTGTGCAGCGAGCGGGAAATGCTTCTCTGTTGAATTCTCAGTGGTATTTGCCTGCCATTAGTAGATTAAGTTCCACGGCGGCTCAGCGTCATCCGATGACCTTGCCAATGATATGTTATCATGAAGCAGGGGAACATGGTTTGCAAGAGAGTGTTGTACCCGTCCTAGAATCGTTACGGACTCGATGGGGTTGATTCACCGGGACTTTTAGAAGTGGAAGGCCTTTTAACAGTCTACCATCGAAATACCCCTCACATCTTACACTGCCACTTATCATGCATGCAGATGCGTCCAATCACGAGCCTGCACGGACTGACAACGTCAGACCCTATTTCCCTCTCTCTTGCCATCGCCCCCTTAGCCATGGAGGCATTCAAGGGTTTCCGCACTCTCAACTCCAAGTTGAGGGTTTTTAGTCACTACTCGCAGGAATCGAAAAGGAATCGAACAAGGTTCGAGGCCCAGAAGGACTTCTTTGAGTCGAAATCCGAAATACTACTTCGGAAGGTCACGGATAGCCAGTCAAAGGTCGAAGCGTTCTTAAGGGCGCGACAATTCGACGATAATTGTTGTGATACCCTCGAACGGCTGTGCACGTACTTAGGGACACGGCAAAAAGCTTTTCAAGGCACCTTTGAAGATATCAAAGCATCTCTCCAAGATCTTGAAGCCTAGTTGTACCCATTCGAACAATTTAAGTCTAAACGGCAAGATGTCAGTTTGCAGTCTATATAGCACGAGAACATGCTGTTTATTCACCACCTGTAGCTATCTAATTTATGACCATAGGGCGAAAGTCTCAGGGATGCTGTAAGGCGGCTTAGATATCGCCTGAAGATTACGATCAACAAGACTGATTACGACGAGGCCTTGGAAGGATTGATGTAATCTAACTATGACCTCAAAAACATTAGAAAGCATGCGCAAGAACTGAGAAGAGATCTTGCTTTCGCACAAGACACCGCCAACAACATAAAGCCGCTTCCATTAGAATGCAGGCATTTCGGAAGGGTGCGGTTGGCAGCTCTTGCTTTTCATGAGGCGATGGTTACACACTGGTCTGCGAAGAACGCAAGCACCAACGTCATCTAATTAGATTGTTCACTAACGCCGAGGTTCAGCATGATGTGAAAACGAATTTCTTCTGCTTGGAGAGTTGAAATTGCCTGAAGCCATGTAAGCCTTCTTGTTAGGTGATTTCTCGTCCGGGACGTTCCGAGACGATGCTAATAGACATTGTAAGCAATCCCAAACGTTTAGACTTGATTTCTTTGGAGGTTCGATCGGCGACTGTTGAGTGCTCTAAGCCACCAGAGCCAGAAAACAGAGAAACACAGCCGCAATCTTGCAAGGCAACCATTGATTCGAGGGTAGTGAAGCGGAGGCGAGTTATATGGGCTGACGAGAACCCCACTTTAACGACATCGCATGTCTATTTACCTTCGAACTCAAAGAGATACAGCCTGGTTACTCATAAAATTATGAATGCAGGATCGAAGGCTCAAGACTACCGATGCACTGGCATATCTGGCTGCGTTATTGCCATCCAACAGCTCAGAGGCCCAGCATGTCTCGGGCATCTCGACGTAGAGATGCAGAAACCATTTCGACATTCATTCTACCCGTGGCCCGGCATCTGCGGCGGAAGTATGACTGTCGCCAAGGCCTTTACCACTGCAAACCCGCTTGCCAACCTGTTCGATCAGCCCGTTCACAAGTACTTCGACATTCTTGACCAGTTGCTGCTGGCCAAAACTATGGTAGCGACCATCTTTAAGTTCCACTCAACACCGTGGCTCGGGAATTGGTGGATGTTGAAGGATATCCACTACCTGGGTAACCAGAATCAGATGGCAAGCGTCCTGAGCACTCTTCACCTTGAGGCTATCATAGAAAAGAAACAGAAACAAGGTTATGAGCAACCTGAACCGCTACCCCTAACACAAACAGTCGCGGATGATAGCGGACGCTCGCAGCGCATTCGCAACACCGTTCTTCATAATCTTGGGGTGGGCCTCCTTCAAATAGATCGCTGGGTGAACCTGGATCCGAATGCCATTGACGACATTGACAAGCTTGCTACGCAGCGATCGAGGCTTGGACCAAAGTACCGAGACCTCGTGCAGAAGTGTCTGTATTGTGATTTTGGGGTTGGTGTCGATCTACTTAAACCTCAACTACTTTCGCGGAGATGTGGGGTAGCGATCATATGTAGGAAGTGGACAAGTGCACTCTCCAGAAACGATCACCAGATGTATATTCAGAAGATCTAACTATCTAGGTTCAAATCACTAGAAAAGGGTTTTCAGTGTAGCTATTTATATGTGTGATCATCTGGAGTAGGGTTAATCCGCTCCATATAGTGTAGGGGTCTGTATAGACCCACTTATCCGTGACAACTACAAACTGCGATACTGGATAAAGTTATGCGGGAGCTGGAATCTATGGTCTTGGGACTAAAGATCAATGATGATGACACGGAGGTAGGATAGCATGAGAAGGCGGGAATGGGGAACTGGAATTAGCTACCCATAGGATCGATCAAGCCAAGGCTATTCGCCATATCATGTCAACTCTGCTACTGTAGGTCCACGGTCCGCTAGGACTATTATACTGCCCTTACGTGACTTAAACGGAGCACTATTTATACTTCGATCAACCGCTCCTGCGGGGATGCTGAAACCTGGGACTGGTGAATAAGAAGGCCGGGCGTATCAAAGGTGCCTGAAAGGCTAGCAGGGGGATAAATAAGACGACGTATGGCGGGATTAGATAATTTGCGATATAAAATGAAACCAAACAACTTTGAGACCTAGCAATTGTAGTTGCTGTCACAGTTCACACTGCTGGTGGTTCCAATATTTATTGTTATTACACAGGAGGAAAGATTCTATTTACATGGCAGGGATTGCACTGCTGGTATATATAGTGCGGGCCAAGGGCCCGTGCCCATTACCCCTGGTCTCCGAGGGTTATTCCGTAGCGTTCCGTGGCCGTTGCCTCAGGCCGCACGTCTGGATGCCAGGCATGTTGCTTGGCCATCTGGCATTACTACTGGCCAACTTGTTAGAGAGAAGCGGGGCTCGTACAAAGTAGGTGATTTAGTGCTTCAATTAATTGTCCGATATATGCTAATGTTGTTGTTTTTAAGTAGTTCTTAAAATGGCCTATTATGTATATAATGTTGCATTCAAGGTACTATACTATCCTTTTAGAGACCGCTTCGGCATTTATGTAAAAAAGACACCGATATGACCTACTATACCTTTGACTACACCCTTGCTAACAGGAGTAACATTATTGCACTAGAGGTTAATTTAATCTTTAGATTTTTAATACTTTTTTATTTTATTACTAAAATAATAGCTTTAATTAAAAATTTTATATTAATTAAAAGCGCGTAATTAGTGCTATTTTTATATAAATTTATTTTACGAAAATTTGTTAAAAAATAATATAACTAAAAGCTATAAAATTAAAAGCAAATAGGGGTATATTTTAGCCTAATGTATTTTTTACGAACTATTATATAAAACTAATAAATTTTATTTTTTTAAACTTTTTAAACCGTAATTTTAAAGTTTATAAACTACTACCGACTTTTTTTAAGCTATTTAAAACTTTTTTATTATTTTAGCTTATTATTAAATAAGTTAATTATTTTAAAAACAAAAAAAAAAAATTTTTTTTAACCTAGATTTAATAAATAATAATAATATTTAAAAAATATAGTAAAAATTTATTGCTTTTTTATTTTTTTAATTTATATAAGCTTATATTAAAAAAATTAAATCGAAAGCTATTAGTTATAACTAATAGATTTTTATTTAAAATATACGCTATTATTATTTATTAATAAAAATTAATTTTAAGCTTTATTTTAATATTTTATTTTTTAAAATTTTAATAATAAAAACTTAATATTTTTACGGCTGTTTTTAAAAGTTTAAAAAGTTTTAAAAATAGTTAAATTAACTATTAAATATTTTATTACGATTTTTTTAGCTATTATAATCGATAAAAGTATAGTTAGTTTTATAAGGCAATTTATAATAACTATTTATATTTAAAGCAAACTAAACCTTTTAAGCTTTAAAATATAAATAATTATTGTTGTTAGTTATATTTTAAACTAAATATAGTATTTTAACTATATAAGGCTTATTGTCACAGACCTACACCGGTCTATGTGGCTAGGTGTGCAGGTGGGGCTGGTGGCTGTGGCTACAGCTTTATTCACTGGCACAATTGTATTTACTAAGGCTGTAGTGAATACCTTCGCCTATATACAAATATATATATATTTAGCTACGCCTACTTATATTTTAGATTTTCTTTTTTTTTTTTCTTTAAATAAAATATTAGTTCTTAATACTAAATAAATTAAATATATATACCTTCTACCTATATTACACCTATTACAATATTCTACTTTATTTTACTAAAAAGTTTAAAAAAACAATAAACTCTTTAAACTAAAAAAATCGATATAGTTAAATATAGCTAACTATAACATAAAATACTATAAAAAAACCTAACTATTTAGTTTATAAAAAAAGCCTTAGCCCAAGCTTATATAAACATTATATAATTAAAACAACTAACGCTATAAGCTATAGTTTAATTTAAAAACAAAAATATAATTAAATAAAAATTTAAGTTTATTTTTTACTTTTTTGTTAAAAAAGCAGCTAAAAAAAAAGCTAAAAAAACTAAAACTATCGGTTACAAAAAAAAAAAAAATAAAACCTATAAAGCTAACAAATAAATAAATATAAATAAAAGCTTACGTTTTTATATAACGTTAAAATAGTACTAAAAATATATTAAATTAATCGCTACCTATTAAATCTATATTAAAAACGCTAATAAAATTACTTAAAATCTTTAGTACTAAATAAACCAATTTATAAAGCATTTTATTATAGACAAAAAACTAATAATATTTTTTACTGCTTTTATTTCCGCTAGTAAAATTACATAGCCTACGTATAATAATATAATATTTATAACATAATTTACTAAAATATTTAAAAAAAACTTAGCAGCTATATATTAAAAGTTTAAAATAAAATTTTTTTTAACTATAAGTTTTTAAAACTTAATTTAAAATTTTTATAATACCGTTTTTAATATAAGCTTAACTAAAACTAATATATAAATATATATAAAAACTATAGGACTATATATTAATAATTTAAAAGTAAATATTCTTTAAAAAAAAGCTAATACTTAAAATACTATAATAAACAAAGCCTAAAATATATAAAATAAAAAAGTCTAAAAATTTAAAACGTTAAATAAAAAACTAAAAAACAAGCTATTTAAACTTATTAAACAATTTAATATTATTAAAGCGCCTAAAACAAATAAAAAAATAACTTGCTTAATAATATTTATATTAATTCTACCTAGCCTAATAAAAAATTACTATCGCTAAAAAAATATTTTTATTTTTAAAGTTATTAAAAATAGCAGCAAAAAATCAATTAAAACAAAACATCTATTTATTTTTACTAATAATTAACTTACTAATAATAAAATAAAAATATAGTTTAAATATTAATTTATACTTTTAAAGTTTAAACTAGCTAAAAACATAAACTATTATAACAATAAAAAATAAAAAATTATATATATTACTTTTTAAATAAAAAAGTCAATATTTAAAAACTTTATTAATTTTATTATTAGTAAACAAAATAAACTTATTTTTAAAACTAGTTAAAAAATACTAAACTATTTATATATATAATACTATAACCTTTATAAATATAAAATTACCTAAAACAAATATAAACACTTAAAAATAAAAATTAACAATATTTTTTAAACGTTTAATATTAAATTTATACAATAAGCTAATTAAGCTTACGTTAGTTCTACTAACTATAAAAAAAACATATATAATATACTACTTAAACAATTAAATAAAGTTTATATAAAAAAAGCACTAAATCTTAAAGTTATTTTTATTGCTTACTATAACTATATTTAAATATAAAATTACTAATAGCGTAAGAACTTTTTAGCAATAAAAAAATAAAAAAATAAAAATAAAAAAAACAAAAGTACTAACAAAAGTAGTTATATAGCCGCGGAATAAAAAACTAATACTAATATAAATATAAGCAATACTTTACGAACGTAAAATTTTAACCGTAGTAGCGTATATTTTAAATATTATAATATTGCCCTAATAAAAACCGCTAACAATAGTTATAAAATATATACTAAACTTATTTTTAACTAAATAAAAATACTAATAACTAAAAAATAATATTTTATTTATTATAAGCTAAAATATTACAGTTTTAACTATTTCCGGAAAAAAAATTTCAATTATATAAACGCTACTTAAGTTAGCAAAATTATAACTAAAATTATAAGTAAAAACTACGTTAAAACGCTAAAAAATAACCTTTAAAACAACTAGCTTTTTTTTTTAAAGTAATAAAAATATTAATATTAAATTTTAAACAATATAAAAAAATACTATTTAATTTTTTTAAAAAACTTTTAAAAAAAAATCCCTTTTTTATAAATTATACAGTAGCAAACAATAAACTTATATTAACTACAAAATTATTGCTTAATATAAAAATAAATATATACTTTTTTATTAATATAAACTTTATTTTATAAATAATATAATATTTAAAACTAAAACAATTAACAAAATTTAAACCTAATATAATTGTTAGCTATAATAACAAAATAACTTAGTTAATAAACATAGCCCTAAAAATATACTTCTAAATATAAAAGCGTATAATATATAACGTACTAATATTAATAATCGATATAAAATATAACGTAATAATCAGCAAAAAGTTTTTTAAATATTATAATATATTAATAAATAGCCAATATAAAAAGTTATTATTTTTTAATAACTAACAACCTAAATATTGCGCTAAAAACATCCTTATAAATATAGCAAAAAACCTAATTATTAACCTAAAACATTAAAAAAATATAGTTTATTAAAAACAAATAATAAATTTAAAAAATAAACAACACTACAATAGTTATATAAGCTAACAATAAAATACCGAAAAAAATATTAAAAAGTCTAACTATAAAATACCTACAATAAAAAATATGCTAAAAAAAAACAAACGGTTTAACTATAAAGCCTCTATAATAAAAAACGTACTAAAAAAAAAACTAAGTTAACCGTCCAACAATAAAAAAAAAAAAGTTAAAAAAAATACTACTAAAAAACAAAAGTTAACTAAAAAAAAAAAAAAAAAATACGTCCGATTCGCAAAAAAACCAGAAATAATATCTTAAATACGTACAAAAATCAAAAAGTTAAAAAAAAAAAATAAAAATAAAAAGGTCCAATTTATTTAAAAAAAAAAACTAGCCCTTAAATTAATTATATATA
>MU383296.1:0-14764 GCA_022495125.1 Xylaria acuta | reverse complement strand
CCCCCCCCCCCCCCCCCCCCCCCCCCCCCCCCCCCCGCCCCCCCCCCCCCCCCCCCCCCCCCCCCCCCCCCCCCCCCCCCCCCCCAATTGGAGCCAAAGGCTCTATTATGGTCGATTTTAGGGACCAAGACACGGAACTCTTTGTACATGTGTACACCATGCAGGCATCGCGAGACAGAACCTCGGTTACGGCCGCGTTATCCAGGCCACGGTTGCATGATAACTTATACTACCAAATGTGAAGCAAAGAGGCGGAGGCTACGGTGTTTCAGAAATGATTGAGGATCTGCCCTTTCATTCAGTTGCACTAACCAATGCATTATTAAATGCATACATTTCTAGCGATTTATAGCATACATTCCCAGGTAACTCGTCTGAACTGTCCCATGAAATTTTAAGGGGATGATTTTTAACGTGACACATGAAATGTGCGGACGTACCAGTCAACCATAGACTGTAGATGTTATGAGGCGGCATTAAGCATGATATTGGGGTTTCCCTCATCATTAATTTCATGTGGAGGTTGAATGGACATTTCGATGTGGCCCATAAAGCGTTGGGCGGTGCTCGCGGCCAGGAGTAAGGGGTACTCCGAAGCGTTGCATGCACTCCTGCGTTAACACCCATCGAGACACCCCGAATTTTCATATAAGGCTCATTTTAGAACCGCGCGGGCGCTCTTAATATACAACTTAATTATGAAAGTAATTCGGCTTTGTTTCATTTTCCTCTAAACTTCAAGTTCAGTTCTCTTATCAGGTTGTTCGTCAACTCATCAGTAACTGTCTATGCAACAAAAGACGCAGCCGTGATAACCTCGCTCCAAAAGCTAGTGTAGCTTAGTTTGTTAGGAATCTCATTCTCCCAAGGTACTACTAGCTTCGTTGAGTTTCTTGCGCCCCAGAAGAACGAAGTGGTCGTCGCGAACTCAACATACACAATCAAATGGATTGCCAAGTCGTCAATCAGTCGTGGCACAATAATTTTACTCGGTGGCCAGACCTCGGATTCTTTGAGCAAGATTTGGGAGATAGGATGCGAGATAACGATATTTCCCTCAAGGATTCTTCATCTATGAATAGTATCAGCTAATTTGTTAACTCACAGACTCCATAGATGTTCCAGGCGGCAGCTTCTCCTGGCCAGTAGGTTTCCCAACCCTTGGAGCACAACTTTCATATTTCTACGGCCTCAATTTCAGCCTCGATGGAAGCCAGGGCGTATTTAACATCTCAACACCCTTCAGGATTATACCTACGGGAATTAGTAGTAGCGGTAGGGGCGGGGGTGGCGTGTGCACCAGTACCATGCGTTTACTCACACCACTCCTAGCCCTTGCCGACACAGATCCAACTATGCCAATGGCCAGCCCATCGAGTCTCGCCATTATTTCTAAGACAATAACAATCTTTTTCTCAACGAGCTCAAATGGCAATGAATATGTCGGAGGTGGCATTAGCAGCAGGCTCTCCAGACCCACAACAAACCCAACCCCAAGCCTAGTTTCAGGCCCAAGAATCGGCAACGGCGCGGTCGCTGGCATAGCCGTCGGTGCTGCAGCAGCTCTAGCTGCTTTCATTGGCTTGATTGGGCTCGTCTTGTACTATAGACGCAGATTATTGAAGGGGAAAGGATCTTCTGGGCCGAAGGATAGTAGGCTCTCAAATATAGATGGCAAATTCAGAAAAGCAGAGCTGGATGCTGAGGGGCCCCAGGTTACGATCACAAGAGTGTATGAGTTGGACGCCACTCGCGAGACCCAGGAGGCGGACGGTTATATGAAGCCGGCGGAGTTGGATTCTACTATCTTAAGGTCTGATTCACAGGCGACCGATGTCCAACGTGATAGTATGTGCACAGATGATTTGGGAAGTGTAGTATCGAGAACGAAGGTGTGGGATACTAAGGAAGATTGGGCCTTTTGATAGATAATTAGAGAAGGCATCATAACATCGATGGGTTGGCCATACATCCTCTCGGGCTAACTGCGGTGTAATTAGTAGCAGCGTATAGATATGTCTTGAACACAGCTAGATAGAAGCTTAATCGGATACCAACCTTATAGAACTAAAGCACTCGGGGGCCTGGATGGAATGCCTGTCAAGTTATGCAAGGTAAAATGACGATTTTCTATCGGGTTTCGGTACCTAAAACTATCCTCGAGGGATAACTGCCTACATCACGCTCATCACGCCTCACTTCATACTACAATATAACTCAATGGGTACGATATTCGAACGAACAACATCGTGGGACTATTACAGGCTTGAATTAGTACGGATTAGGACCTCGAAATTCCGACCAGTACGCGTTCGTTCTTGCGATCAGTACAGCTAGGGTCAGTATGGCTCTTATGCAATCATAACGAAGTAAAGTAAAGAGGAGTATAAGTAGCATAATTTCTTTTCAACACCAAAAAATCGCGCAAGCGACGATAAGTGTTAAGCTACATATTAACTGTACTTGTAGGGACCCCTAGCTAATAGTTTTCCAAGCAGCCTTATAAATTCTTCAGGAATATTGGATATCTATACCCAATGTTTCGTTTTTTTCTTGGTTGTGTTTAATCCAACAGTCTTAGTCTAATAAGAAGCGGTATACGTATAAACGAATGCGTATCCCTCTGAGACTCTTTTCGGCATTTAGGTAACCCTTGAGTCCCCGTTCCCCATACTGGTACTACCCTTTCTTTACTAACAGACAAAGTGTATCTAGGTATGCATTGCCTTCTCAGCGCTTGGGCCACTATTAAAAGCCACTCCGTCTGAGGGGCGACTCGGGCAACTTCCTAGGAAGTCGCTCTCCAAAACAAAAGCGGTTTGCTATGGTGTACTTCCCGCAATGTATGTTTTAAAGTAACACCAGTTGATAGAGAAACAATAAAGGAGAGTGGTTCGGCAGAGGAAAATATTAAATCGACATATGCCTTTGTGCGGCGTAGGTGTGGGGCCTATGTATACTGTTAATACTTCGCGGAGTATTAACGGCGTCGTTTTTACTCCGTGACACTTTGCCATCTAATACGGAACCGGACTGGTGGTTTGGGTCTTTCTGTACCGATTATAAAGTTAGATGAATCCATATCTACCTACCTAGTAAGAATCTCAATGTCGAAAACAGTGAAGAGGAGAGACGTGGTATAGAAGATCAAGGACTCGGCCGGGTGGTGACCAGGGCAGGCTGCGTGACCGCCGCCGTACGGGATCCATTCACCATCAAGCCCCTCAAGAGAAAGAAAGGGCTCCTTTTTGTCGCCATCAATCTCAGATGAAACTGGCCGCTTGTAAACTGACAGTGGGACATCGTATCTGACAGGCCCGCTCTAAGGATCCTTGGGATCGATCGGGAAGCGTTCAGCCCAGAAGCATTTGACTGGAAGCTTTCCGTTACGTGCGTCCCAACAGCTCGAATCCATATGCGATACATATGCGCTAACCGTGCAGACCCGGTTCTGTGGCGGCCACCAAGAGGCAATCTTCACGTTGCTATGTGACGAGCAACGTGTGACCGAAGCCTGCGTGTGTAGCCAGAGTGTTTCGGCGTAGACAGACGACAGAAGGGGCTAGCGGAACACCCTCTCCCTGTCAATGTGCAAGACTCCGCATCTACAGAGTCGGTCAGACTGCAGTCACTCAGCTCCGCGTCGCGCAAAATGTGGAGGGTACACATTATGGACGACGCGACAACGCTCGTCAGGGTTCCGGTATTAACACACACGAACATCGACGCAACGCACAAAGGGCTTGCTCATGTTAAGTCCACCGAATGCCCTGAAGAGGTCCAAATGTGTGAAGAAGTTGAGACGATTGTGAGGCGCAACATCACTTTTAGGGTGAGGCCAGTGATGAGAACCAAAGTCACCCGCTATGTACGATACCAGGGCGTGGTTTAGTATGCGAAACATATGTTTAAGTCCGTACGTGAAGATAAAGATCGGGTTGCCCAGCTCCGACTGCTTCCAAATCTCCGCCACGACGTTGAGCAAAATGAATATCAGATGAGAGGAGAAACCACAACGAGTAAACAGGAGACGGCAATCACCTTGGTTGTACAGATCCAACCCAATGCGCATAGCACATCATACAGAAAGTCTTCTTTGACATAGCTTGTATTACTGTTGAACACGATTGATGCCTTTGACACTACGAATTGCAAGTATAAAGCAGATCGAGAAGCGAAGAGGCGTGATTGGATAGGACAGGGGTAAGGACAACTGTGAGTCTATCGATATTAATGAGCCGAGATTTCATTGAAAAAAAAAGATATAATACGGATGTCAACAAACCTTCATGTAATGGAACTATTATAAATTTAAGGGAGGTATCTATCGCCTATGACGCAGCGGGGAGTGTCGGATACATCTCACCCTCTTTTTGGGGATCATGCTCCTTCGCAAGCGGTCAGCATCAATGCTTAGCCACTCTCTCCACTTACCATTGCCACCCACGAAGCGCCTCATAAACCCAGCCTGATAACAGAGGCGTGGGAGTACAAAAATAGTGCCTTACTGCATTCTATTCCTTCCTGCGGGAGAAAGCGGGGGCCAAACGTCTCCGAGAGATAATTCCGAAGTTCCATGCCACTGCTGAGATGTATTGTAACGTTAGGAGCGTGTCCCCGCCAGCCTGCCGATGAGGGGGGTCATATCCCATCTAGATACAGCTCAGGCGGCCCTGGACCTCTGATCTTTAAAACACTACCTTTTTGCTGCATTTTTTAAGAAATGATGTTCTGTGTGTCAGCAGTCTAGCGCTCGAAATACGCTGATATCCGAGATATCCCAAGACAGATTCTACTCACACTCATCAAACGAGTAGGAAATCACCATGGCTGGGCCTCAAGTATCAATTGATGAACTGATTGAGCGATATACCAGCATCAGCAAGCCGGCGTTTAGGGTATGTGCCTATCACAACTGTCTTCAATTAGATGTGGTCGCAAAGCCAATTTGTCTCATCAATATATTCCCGTCGAATGAGGAGCACTGACAGATGATGTAGGTGACCGTTGGCGTATTCTTCGGCATTGCGCTGCTCTCCGCCTTTGCCAGAGGTGCAATACGCTTCAAGACACAGAGGCACCTCTCACTCGATGACTATTTCCTATTCGTCGCGACCGTCTTTCTAGTTGCCGCGACGGGACTACTGTACACACTTTGCGATGGATTCTACCTTTCCACGTTGGTATCGCAGGATCCAGCTATCTTCTTCCAACTCACTGCGCAGCAAGCTCGTCTAATCGTTAATAATGCCCTGCAAGAAAACATATTCCTCTCGCTAGCCTGGACCGCTACTTTCTTCGTCAAATTCTCCTTCCTTGCCTTCTTCAAGCAAATGATCTGGAGGGTCGACAAAATGCGGTACTATTACTGGAGCATTGTCGTCCTGACCGTTCTCTCATATTTGTTTCTCTTTTCGGAAGCGTTTATCCTCTGCCATGATTTCGGTGTCAATACATGTAAGTAGTAGCGTCTCGCGTTATTAAGCCCCAGTGTCTAACTTTGGTTGCAAACAGTGAAGTGCTTTGACCCATCCAAGAATGCGCTCTACGTCTCCCTAACTGGCAGCATTACTGCCTTAGATACGCTCACAGATCTATTAAGTAGGTCTCAACAAGAACCACCTCGGTCTAAGATATCCGTCTATGCTAATCCGCAACGCTGTGCTAGTTGTCAGCCTTCCAATTATTCTCCTACGTCGCGCGAAAATACGGACTTCGCAGAAGATCGGTCTTGGGGTGTTCTTGTGTCTCTCTATCGTAATGGTCACCTTGGCCATTATCAGAGTAAGCAAGATACACGGCGTTCTCGGTATAGATGTAATATGGGAGTTCTTCTGGCAGTACATGGAGACTTCAGTCGCCGTCATTATGGGTTCGCTTACCGTCGTCCGCAACCTGCTTGTCCACCAAACCAAGGGTGGTGATCACCAACACAATGCTGTTGCTCGCCGACGGCCAATAGGAGAAAGTTACTACCGGCTACGATTCCTACGTAGACACAAGAAACAGCTCGAACTGGAGTCGCAAGACGGCCTCCCTGAGGTTCCAGGTGCCGTCATGACTGGTCTGCATTCATTTATCAGACGCAACAACCGTAATCCCAATCTCGATACACAAGCTACGCAGACTGTCCTTTCCGACCAAACAACAATCGCGGATGATGATTCAAATCATCAAATCTTGAAATCCCCAATAAGCGTTGAGAGTTCGCATCTCGATATGCATGAAGCTATCGACAGACACGAACAAGCGCAGGAGGGTGTCCGACGCAGCCCTCAGGTAAAAAATGCTACTCCGAAATACGACTTGACCTAGATTAACACTGACATCTTACAGACCTCGGTTTTCACGCATAGTCGAAGATGGGCTATGCCACCTGTGCCTACTGCCCATGCGTCAGTAACATCGAGCCGTACTGGCACGACTTTGCAGGAACAGGAGGGTCAATATCCAGTCTAGGAGGTCATCATAGTCTGACATGCAGCTTGGGGGCGGCCAAGGAGGAGCCCCACAAGGAAAGGGCACGTGGGGGAGGGGGCGATACATGGAGGACTTTTGGAGGTGTACATAGTACTATCATGATCCCGTCGGTAGTAATTTTAAGGTATAATGTCTAGTAACTCTTGCCACCGTTTTTTTCGTTTAGTGACAATTTATGTTTCTATTTTATACCCAGCACGAGATCATATTTTGGCGATCCTTCTCCTTGGTTTGCTGTAGGTATCTGGTCAACTTGCCAATTTACAAAGCCGAAAAGCACAACGCTCGCGGGATATAGTGCATATACCCATCCCCTATAGTTATCTCACTTAGTATCACGGCTGATAATATGTCTCAGCCCTCATTTTCTCGTGGGCTCTTCTACCATGCTTCAACTAGACGCTGTTCTACCGTACTTGCCCATCGCCCCGAAAGTTCTTGCCGGGATTCTCTTCAGAGTAAAAGATTAGAGGAGCTCCCAATATACAGGTATTTTGCTTTAATAGTGTCCAATGAAAGGTTGCATAGACTATTGCCCGTTGTACCACCGTAAGATTCTGGCCTCTGACAATGGTGACGGTTACACGTGAAAGCCCTTGTACACGAGAAAGTCGTCGTATTCTGCTCTGGTGTGGCTCCACGGCATTGGCCGCCGCTAATCTCGTCGCTAATGCATCTCGGATACTGTCTCCGGCTGGGTGAAGATGTGAAAACATGGCTTCGGCTGGGCATGCTCTCTAGATATCCCCATCGACGTGCTTTCGCTTATGGTTTATTGTATCATGCGAACTGTTACTTGATGAGCCACAAGGGTATGTATATGAGAGATAGAGCAACCCCGGCCTCTATCGGGTAGATCCGAGGTTGGCGCTCACTTAACACCTGCCTGTTTTAGCCGAGCTCAACGACTTGCTGCAGCGCACCTTTCGGCGGGTTGATGTTGCATTTGCATGGCACACTGGGAGCATTCTTCCCAGGTAATTGCTAGGTGAATAGGCACGCAGGCGACCACTCGGTCGAATGGGCGACACTAAATGAGCAGGCTGCGCCCTAGTATTGCCTTGGCTTGGTAGATAGAGAGGCGTAGAATCCGTCAAAAGTGATTACAAGTGCAGCCTCAGGCTTTTGCCGCCCCTGACAGATTTCACAGCCACACAATCCTTCTTTTGGCGAGCTTGTGAGCACAACCAGTAACCAGCTCATTGCCCGGAGCATGTTAGAGTTGCAGGTCACTTGCTGTAGGCACAGCCCTGTAGATCAGCAAGGGGGTCCCGTGCAGCGGGATATGGGGGAATAAGTTACTGTCAGATTTAAGCGATTCTTGATTGATTGTCTTGATTGATTGTATGTTATGTTTTATTACATTGCTTAAATTTTTATATGCTGTATAAATTTAGTATAAGGAAGTAATTTACTTAATAGAGCTAGTTATTTTAACCTTTTAATTCTAATAAACCCTTTTAAAAAAGCTTACGTAAATAAAGATTTTTATATAAATTAATATTAAAATTTTAAAAAATATAGTTAAAAATAAACTTTTTAAAGCTTATTTATAAATTAACGCCTTATATAATGGTTTAATTAAAGCAGCTGTTATAATAATACTATTAATTACTACGTAAAGAAAAAAAAGAAATAACTGTAAAAAAACAACGATTAAACGGCTATATATATACTAGTTATTAATAACTTATATAAAGGTCCCCTAGCTTTAAAACTTTTAAATTTAGCCCTTAAAGTAATTTTTATAACCTAGCTTATAATATTACCTCCTTTTTTAAATAAGCCTTTATAAACTATATACTATAAAGCTATTTTTTTGCCGAAAGCTTATTTAAATTATTTTATAATATAACGCTTTATAGTTAATAATTTATGTAAATTTTCGTAAAATTATTTAAACTATTAGCTTTAAATAGCTAACTAGCTATTATTAAACAATATAATTTTAGCTTTAAACGTTTTAAAAAAATTATAACTTATTATATATATTATAATTTAATAGTTAGTAGTTAAAACTTATTATAAAAAAGCTATTATATTTTAAATAAAATAAAAAAACTAATTTTTCGTAGCTAATTTTATTGTTAAAGTTTTTTTATATACTTAGTTTTTTTTATTAAATTAACAACAAAATTAACAGCTTAAATAGTTAAATTAAAGCTTAAATATAGTTTAAAAATAAAAAATATTATATTTTTAACGCTTTAAACTTTTTTTTTTTAATATAACCAAAATATAACTTTAAAAAGTAGCTTTTTTAACGCTAGCGTATATACTGTATATTTATAGCGATTAAACTAATTATTATAAAGTTTTTTATAGCCGAAATAAAAATTAAAAATTTTAAATTAGCTAGTTTAAAAAGCAAGCTTTATAAATAAAGTTTTTAATTAATAAAATAGCTATATTTTATAGTTTAATTATTATTTTATAGCTATAGTTAAACCGGTAATAAATAATATAATTTTTGTTTAATTTAGCAAAAAAAAATTTAAGCTTAAAATAACGTTGTTTAATATAAAAGTATATATTTTAAAGCCGTTCGTTCGTTACGATAATATAGTTTAATTAAAGGTGAATTTGTTTTTTATATTTTTTTGAGTTTTTTAATATAATTTATACGTATTTAAATAGCTTATAAATAATATTATTTTAAGAAATGTTATACTTAGTATACTTTTAAAGATAAAGCTTTTACAATATATACTATATTGTATAAAAAATCTATAAATAAAAAAAAAGAATAAAAAGAATAAAAACTAGCTATATAAAATCTACCTAAGTATATGTGTAGTATATATATAGTAAGGCTACCTTAGTAGGGCTATAGTAAAGTATAGGTATAGTAGCTAGTATATAGTATAGCTACCGGCTAAGCTACGTATAAACTATTAATCCGTAACTACTTTCCCCTAAAAAAAATTTTAGCTCGTTTACAAAATATATATAATATTTAAATAGCTAACTTTTAATTGTTTTTTAACGAAAAAAAAAATTGTTTTAAGTTTTTACTTATATAATTATTATTAGGCTTTTTTTTTATTAAGTTATTTTATAGGCTTTTTTATATATTAAATTAACGATTTTTTTGCTAATATAGTTTATACGTATTAACGCTTTATTACCTTTTTTTTTTATATTATAGCTTTATTATTGTTAAAATATATAGCTATAATTTTTTTTTATATGTTATATTTAGCTATATTTATAACCTTATTAACAGTTTTATAAAATTAAGGTTTATTTTATAAAACTTTTTTAATAACGTTATATTATTTTTAAAGTTTTTTATAAAATATTATTTATTATTAATATTTTTTTTAATTAATTTAATATTAAAGTTTATAATAGTAAATTTTTAAAATTTATACTTTTTTTACTATAAACTTTTTTTTGCTTTTAAGTTTTATAGCTTTTTTTTCGAAGTTTTTAGTTGCTTGTTTTAAAAATAAGTTATTAAAATATTTTTATAATCGGTTTATATAATATTAATTTATAGCTTATTAAAAAAATAAAATATTAAATATAAATATATTATTTTTTTTTAAAAAATATTTTATATTTTTGCTATATTATTAAAACATTAAATTTATTAAAAAGTTTATTTATTTTTTATAATTGTTTTTTTTTAGTATTAAAATATAATTTTTAATATTAAAGTTAAGTTTACGGTAGTTTTAGTTTGTTTACTTTATTATATACTTTTAGCTATAAATAAAATAATTTTTAACAATATTTATAAAACTAACTATTTTTTTTACTTTATTTTATATATTTTTTTATAAAATATTTTTATAAATCGGTAAATTTTTTAATTTTTTATTGCTATTTTGTTTTTTTAATTAAAATAAAAAAGTATAAAAAATCTTATTTTTATTTTATAAAATAATAGTTTTATAAATTTATAAAATAAAAAAGCTTATTTTTAATTTATAACAAATTTATATTTTAACTAATTATTTTAATAATAATTTATATATAAATATAGTTATTAATTTAAACATTTATTTATAATTTTAATTTATTTTATAGTTTTATAATATTTTATTAAAGCTAAAATATATTTAATACTTATAAGTTTATATAACTTATTTATAAAAGCAAAAATAAATTAAAGTTTATAAATAAAAGTGATATAAACCCTTAGGGGGTCTAGGCTATAAATAAAGGCGTTGCCATTAGGGGCAGCCCCGCAAAGCTATTACCTAGCAATAACTGTTAGTTAGCAGCTACCTAGCATACAAAGTATGCTCGCAAATATATTTACTTCGTAGATTTATTTATAAAATATTTTTTTTTTCTTTTTAATTAAGCTTTATTTTACTACTTAAACTATTTTTTTTAAAGTAGTGCTTTATTATGTAGTTTTATTGTAAATATTAAACTATACTAAAAACTATTGTTTTATTAATTTTTCGAAGTTAAAAAATATTAATTTTTATAGCAGCAATTATACGTATATTTTACGCCGGTAGCTTATATCCGATTAAACTATAACCTAAAATATTATATTTATTAAAGCAAATATTATTATTAAGTATTATTTTTAATACTAATTTTTTATATACTTTGTAAAAATTTATTAATAAACTAACGTTTTAGTATGCTAAAAGTAAGTTTAATAAAATATTTTTATATTTTGTTTATAAACGCTATAAATTATTTTTATTATAGCCGACGTTTTAGTACGCTATAAAATATTATAAAATATAAAAAATAAAAATAACGTTTTAGTACTTCGAGCTCGAAGTAAAAAATAATTTATAATTTTATTTTCTTTATAAAATATAAAGTAAAAATAACGTTTTAGTACTTTAAGCTTAATATAGAATATATTATATTTTTTATTAGTTTGTCCGTAGTTTACTTTATTATTTATAATATAGCTTATAAATATTTTATTTATTATTATTTTAATTTATATTAAAATATTTGCCGAACAATATAATAAATTTATTACTAAAAAATAAACGTGCTTTTTTAAAAAAGCGCGCTATATTAAAAATATTAAGCGCAAATTTGTTTTAAAATTTTAAAAATTTTAAAATTAAACTAAACTAGCAAACTATTAATTTTTTATTAAATAATTAATAAGTAATTAATATAAAAATAAACAAACTAAATTTATTAATATTTATATTAAAAATAAATATATAAGCTATAAACTTATAACTTAACTTTATTTAATAAATAAATATAAATTTAGTAGCTTTTATAAAATATTAAAAATAACAATATTATATTTTAAACAATATCGAGCTAAATTTTATTTTTAACTAAAAAGTTTATAAAAAAATAATATTTAATTAAACTAAAAAAAGTTTATTAAAACTTTTATATTTTTTAACTAATATATTTCTTTTTTTAAGCTATAAAAATAAGCTTTAATAATATAAAAAATATAACGTTATTAAAAGCGATCTTTTTAGTAATAATAATTTAAATAATAATAAAAATAATAATAACTAACGCTATAACAATAATAATTATAGCTAGCCGTAAAAAATTACTTTGTTTTTTTTATTTATAAAAAAAAATATTTATAAAATTAAGCGTAAAAATATCGAAATTTTTAATTTTAAATAAAATAACCTAAAAAATTATAAAATAGTTATAAATTAAAGAAATATTATTTATATAAACGTATATATATTTATATTATATATTTAAATAATATTTAAGTATAAAAATATAAAAATATTTAATATAAACTAAATTTTAAGCTTATTTAATTATTTTATAACTAGTTTTGCTTTATTATAATAAAACAACAAAGTTAACTTTGATAATTGTTATATTTAATATAAAGTAAAACTAAACAAAATATTTATTAAATTAAAAAACGGTTTAAAATATGTTCTAGCTAAGCTATAAAAAAGTTTTTTAAAAAACGTTTAATTTTTTATAATATTATTAAAAATTAATACGTTATTATATAATATATTTACTGCAAGCTAAAATATACGCGTATAAATAAAACTTTAAAATATAATAATTTTAATTAAATAAACGTTATAAAAAATATTTAAAATTAATAAAACGAAAAAATTTTAAACAAAATTAAAGCTTTAAAAAACTAAAAAACTTTAGATTAATATATATAGAAAATTAAAAAAGCGTAGTATAAACTTAAACAAAAAGTTAAATAGCGTTATTTAAACGTTAAACTAAAAAAAGAATATTTTAAAAAAAATACTGTATAATGTTTACAACTTTTTTTTTAGCAAAAAAATTATTTAAATTGTTAACAAGTACGCTAATTTAATAGTAGCTATTAAGGTTTAAAAAATAAAATTTATTAATATAGTAAAAACTATTACTAAAACAATTAATATTGCTATATAAATAATAATTATAATAAATGCCGCAAAAATAACTATAATTGAAAAAGCAGTTGCGATTGTAAAAAAAATTATAACTATAATTACGATTATAATTAAACCTATAACTGCGCGCAAAACGGAAAATGTAACTAAAGCTACAACCGAAAATATAATTATAGTTATAATTTAAAATATAATTATAGCTATAATAAATATTAAAACAACTATTATAATAATCGATACTAAAGCGTTTATTTTGTTAATAGTAAACAATTTAATAAAAAGTATAACTTATAATATAAAAACAATAAAAGTTATTATAATAAAAATATATTTTATTATGTTTTTAATTTAAAATTTATTTATTATAAATGTTATAAAATATATAAATTAACTAGTACTTTTAGTTTATATATATATAAATATATACTATATATTAAATTAAAATATATAGTATATATAAATATTTTTTTGCTTTTAGCCCCCGAATAATATATTTGCAAATATTACTTTTAAATATTATTTTTACGTAATAAGCTTTTTAAATACTTTAAATTATATAAAGCAGCTAAAATAAACAAAATAAAAAAACTTTAAATATTTACGCTTAATAAAACAATATTATACGAAAATAAAATAAAAGTTTTTAATAAAAAAATTTTTGTTATTAAAATATTTAATATTAATAAATATAATAAAGCTTTATATTTTAGTTATATATATTTTTATTTTAAAGCTTACGCTATATTTATAAAACTAAATATTAAAATATATGCTAATTTAAATATAAATAATATTATAGTTAGCTATAAATATTTAAAAACAATAAAATATATAGTAAAAAAAAAAATAAACAAGTTTTTATAGTTAAAAATATACGCGTTAAAATAATAAAATAAGCTAAATTTAAATTTTATATATAAAAAGTAAATAAATATAAAAAAAAAAATAAATAATAAACAAAAAATTATAGCCAGGAATATTTATTAATAATAACTTTTTTTATTTATATAAAGTTATTATTAACTATTTAAATAAAACAATTATATTTAAAAAACTTAATAATTTTTTTATTAGTTTTAAGGTGCTAGTATATAGCTATAAATATATATATAAAGTTATAAACAAATATAACGTTATTTTTATAGCTAGCAAAAACGTGTACTTATAGGTTAAATATAAGCTTTTATTTGTTAACTATAATTTTTATTTTATAGCAATTTATAAAAATATTTTAAATATTATAATAAATATAAAAATATTTAAAGTAGTATTTATTATAAATACGGCCGAAGCTTTAGTTAAAATAAATAAAAGTATTAAATTAGGCTAAATTTATAAAAATTATAATAATAGCTATTATATTAGTTTATAAAAATTAGCTATAAAGATTATTATAATTATAGTAATAGCTTTTATTATTTTATTAGCTAAAATAGTAAACTTTAGTTCGTTAATTACTATAAACTTAATAATAGCAATAAACGTTAAATTTAATATATTATTTATTATTACTACTACTACTATTAATATAGTTTTTATATTAGCAATAAATATAAAAAAGCTAATAAACTTAAACTTATTTACTATAACTTTTATAATAGCGTACGGTAAAACTAACGCTTACGCTATTAATATTAACCTATTTTTTATAGCTTTAAACGTAATAAAAAACATAAACTTTATAAATATTTTTTTTATTAACGCTATATTTAATATTATTATAAATATTAATATTATATTATTAGCTAAACTTTATATTTTATTATTAAAAAATCTTTTTAAACTAAAAGTAATAAAAATATATACTATTTTAAATATTAAAAAACTATTAAATTTACTAAAAAATATAACAAAAAAAAATTTATATTTACGTTAAAAAAATATTAAAAATAGCTAAATTTGCTAAAATAATTAAAGCTTATAATATTTAGGTCGATAAAAATAAAATAAACATA
>MU383295.1:0-20368 GCA_022495125.1 Xylaria acuta | reverse complement strand
TTAAAATAAAATAATCTAAAAAAAAAACCGTTATTAAAAAAACTTAATTTTAACGTTAATAATTAAATATTTATTATAAAAAAACGTTAGTTATAATTAATAAACTAACTTTTTAATAAATTAAATTATTTATTAACTTAATAATATTTTAAAATAGTTAAAAAAAACTAGCTTTATAACGATTTAATTAAAAGTATTATTTAATTAATAAACTATTAATTTATATTATATAAATTAACTATAAAAATATTTAATTAACTTTTTATTTAAATAACAGTTTAAATAGCTTATTAATAAAATAATAATATTAAAAAACAATTTTAAATAAAAACTAAAATATAATTATATATTATAATTATATTATAAAAAAACTTTATAAGATTTAATAAAATATATTTTAATAATAATATATTAAAATTAAAAAAAAAACCGTTAAAACGTTCGAAAAAAAAAGGTTAAAACAAAAGCAATATTAAAAAGTTATTATTTAACAAATTATAATAAAACTTTAAAACGTTCTTATAAAATAAAGGCCTTTAATATAATAGCCTAGGTTTAAAAACTTAAAATAAAATTTTTTTTATTAAATAGCAACTTTTTTAAAGGCACTAGGTTTAAATTTTAAGGCGAGAATTTTTTAAAAAAAGGGGTAGTTATAGCTAGCTATTATATAACACCAATAAAATAAACTTATATATATTAATAAACTTACTTTTAGTTATATAATTAGCTATTTATATATATATAAATTTATTTATATATATTTTATACTTACAATATTTTTTTTTCTTTATTTTACAATTAATATATAAATAAAACTTTAACTAAAAGCTTTGCCTTTATAAAAAACATTAATTATAACATAAATTAAATAAAACCTATAAGATTAAAGCTAAAGCTAGTGTTTATAACACCGCTTGCTTTAATTTTCTATTTAATTTACATTATATTATTTAAACTTAATATTGTTTTATTACTTTTAATAAAGCTTATTATATTTATTAAAATTTTTATATTTTTAGTTAACTTAAGTTTATTTAACAATAATAACCTTTAATATTATAATAACAATATTTATAAAATTTATAAAATTGTTATAATTTTTTAGTTTAATTTTAAGCTAAAACGTTAATTAATAAATAAGCTTTAAAAAGTTTATTAATTATTATTATTATTTTAAATTTTTTAAGATTAATTTATACAAAAAGCTTTATTTATATAAGCTTTTTTTAAAAAAGTATATTATAATTAAATGGTTAAAATAAATAGCTATATTAGATAAATTACCTACTTATACTACATTTATATAGCACACAAGAATTTAAGCAATATAATATAACACAACACACAATTAATCAATACAATCAATCAAGAATCGCTTAAATCTAACAAGGTACACTACATGCAGGTAGGCGTTTACGTACATAGAATATACCTACACTCATTCTTACCGCCAAAACGACTCAGCCCTTATTGTCAGCTCAAGCCACGACATAATTTTTGTACTGACATCTTGTGGTAGTGTTTCGTTCGGCGGCACCTAAAATGGCTGATGGCACGCCCGGCGGTGGGACCGTGTCCTCAACACCGATTGACAGGCGAGAGACGACGGAGAAGGCTGGGTCGGCAGTACGGGGCGCGTCGTTGCTCATTATCCTCCAGATCGCCTCCCGTGCCATTACCTTCGTCGCCAACCAGCTGTTGCTACGGTTCTTAACCGCCCAATTGCTCGGCGTCTCTGCACAGCTCGAGGTCTACTACCTTTCAGTGCTGTTCTTCGCGCGCGAGAGCTTGCGTGTCGCCATTCAGCGACAGGGAACCAGTGACGATGATGGCGCCGGTCATCGGGGGGGGACAGAAGGGAAGCAAGCTGCAGACGTGACGGACAGTCAATCTGTTGTTAATATCGCCCACCTGTCGCTTGGTCTAGGTCTAGCCTCGTCGCTGGGTCTCGGCTGGGCCTATTTGCGATATATTGATGACGCTGCAGCGTCGACACCATACCTAGACATGGCTCTGCGTCTATATGGCGTCGCTGCCCTGATCGAGCTTCTGTCCGAGCCGGCTTTTGTTGTACTGCAACACCGATTGCGATTTGGACCCCGTGCCGTAGCCGAGTCTATCGCCACCTTCCTGCGCTGCCTCGTCACATTTGGTGCGGCAAACTGGGGATGGAAGCAGGGTTTGGACTTGGGTGTGCTGCCGTTCGCGCTCGGCCAACTCGTTTATGGTGTGGGGTTGTTGGCCGTCTACGTATGGTATGGGTCCGGGCTAGCAAGATCTGAAGGATTCTCTCTCTTCCCACTGCGTCTAGACTATGACACGGCATCGAGCATAGGGAAGAAGCATTCGACGAGGATTGAGAACTATGCGCTCGGCTACTTCTTCACACCTACCCTTCAACTAGCTTATAGTCTCATGTCCCAATCGCTTGTCAAGCATGTCTTGACGCAGGGGGACACATTTCTCGTTTCGATTCTCTCCGACCCGCGGTCCCAGGGCGTTTACGCGCTTGCCAATAACTACGGTAGTCTACTCGCCCGTCTTGTCTTCCAGCCTATCGAGGAGAGTAGTCGAAACTATTTTAGCAAGCTCCTCTCATCTTCCTCGGCGCCAGTTACGGGAGGGAAGACAAAAGATGAGACCACAGCTAAGGCACAGGTCCGCAAAGCGCGAACCGATCTTCAAGCGCTGCTGAAGTTCTATATCCTTCTTAGCGTCGTCGTCGTCAGCATTGGCCCATATGCCGCACCCCTTCTTGTGCAGATCGTGGCGGGACCACGATGGTCTGGCAGCGGTGCTGGCATCGTGCTTGCGAGATACTGCTTGTACATTCCGCTACTTGCAGTGAACGGTGTCGCCGAGGCCTTCGTCTCATCCGTCGCCACAAAGTCTGAGGTTCATCGCCAGAGTCTGTGGATGGGCCTTTTTAGTCTCGCGTTCGCTATTGCCGGTTTCGTTGCGCTGCGTGTACTCGACCTAGGCGCTGCCGGTTTAGTGTACGCGAATGCGATCAACATGTTGTGCCGTATTATATGGAGTAGTGCATTCATCTCCCATCATTTTCGACAGAATGGTGTAGAGTTTGAATGGCGCGGGCTTATACCCAATGGGACAGCTCTTTACGTGTTGGGGATTGCCACACTACGGGGTACGTTGTCGAGGGCTGGCATCTTTGTAGGCAATATATCGTCACATGTCTTCAAAGACCTAGCGATAGTAGGAGCTCTCGCAGTGCCCTACGTTGGACTCATGTAGGTTTGGCCCTTAAGGACGCCCTTTTTGGGGTTCTATGTTCTATCTATGGAACCCGCTGCTAATCGCTAGTAGTGCTTACGCTGAACGCCACTATCTCATGGATTGCTATCGCTCTTTGCGTGGCGCATCATGAAACTCATACTGTGATCCCAGCAATGAATAACATCCGATCATGTTCTCGTGTATCTGGGCAACTTCCCCGCTGGTGGCTGGATCTAATTATCAAATGTGATCTTGGTACCCTTTTGTGACATGTCGACGTCCTTGAAAAAGGCGCCATACGTGTTATGCGCCTTCCTTTTGACTGTGGTGCCAAACTTGAGTAGTTCATTCGGTATGGGTTGACCTGCCGCTTTCAGGATGTTGACCAGCCTGCGCAACGAAGTTAATAGTCTGCGGTGGTGGGCTATAAGGCTTATTTGCGTTTATACTTACTCTCCAGCGTGTGCCTTGTCATGTTCTGTGAATAGGGTAAGAGCTTGACCTGTCTTGCCGGCTCGTCCCGTACGACCAATGCGGTGGACATAGTCTTCGATAGTGAGTGGGAACTAGAACATGTTAACTCGATGGGGCAGGCGGGGGCAATGGGAGGGAATGAACAGATGGAACGGAATGGGCTAAACTTACTGTAACGTTGATCACCAGTTTCACCTCGGGAATATCCAGACCACGAGCGGCCACGTCTGTGGCCACGAGTACGGGTGTATGGCCTGACTTGAATGCCTCGAGGCTTCTTGTCCGCTGCTCCTGTTTCAAGTCGCCATGAATACCAACGACCTTGATTCCGCGCTGCTGCAAGAAATTCTCGACGCGGGTGGCCTCTTTCTTATACAGGCAGAACACCAAGACTCGCTCGTTCTTAGGGTGCGCCTTGAGAAGTTGCAGAAGTCGTCCCTCCTTAGCCCGCTGATCTACGACCTCGACATGCTGTTCAATTCTTGTGTTGGCTTGAAGGTCGCCGCTCTCGTTTCCACCGATTTGGATCCGAACGGGTGAAACCATGAATGACAAAGCCAGGGCTTGCACACTCTGTGGCCATGTCGCCGTGAACATGAGTGTCTGACGTTCCTCCTTCTTAGGTGTGCAGCCAATAATTCTCTTGATGTCATCTTCGAACCCTTTGTCAAGCATACGGTCTGCCTCGTCAAGCACCACGAACTTAGCATTCTCTAGCTTGATAGCGCCTTCCTCCAGAAAATCTTTAAGTCGACCAGGAGTAGCGACAATAATATCGGCCTTTTCGAGGAGATGTCTCTGGTCATCCTTGGATGCGCCACCGTACACACAGACCGTCTTGAGCCTCACATGGTGGGCAAGTTTAGAGAGTTCCTCATTGGTCTGCATAGCGAGTTCTCTTGTCGGCGATACTACCACGGCACGTATCCTGCCTCCACTCTTGACCTTGGGCATGTCGAGTACGGTGTTGACGAGGGGGAGGCCGAAGGCGATTGTCTTGCCTGAGCCTGTCTCTGCGACCCCGACGATATCTCGCCCCGACAGTCCGAATGGCCACGATGCCGCTTGGATGGGTGTTGGGGCTTTGAACGCGGCGAAGGGGTTCTTTGCGGTAAGGGTAGATGGCGGTAATTGCGAGAATTGCAGGATCGGTGGCAGGAGCTCATCAGACAGAGGATCGACGACAGTGATCTGGTGAGTGCCCAGGAAGCTCGCGATCTCAGACTGGGACACTGAAGTAGGCGCTGCGTGGCCATTTGTGGCGTGCGACGCAACAGTCTCGCTATGCCCGTTGGCCGGCCCGTTCGACTCTGCGCCTGCATCCGGATCTTGCTTCTGGCGCTTCTTCTTGTCTTTCTTGTCTTTCTTGTCCCTTTTCCCCTTCTTGGTCTTCTTCTCCTCGGCTGGCTCTGTGGGCTCGTTGTCGTTTTCTTCTTCTTCGCCGCTCTTCCTCTTCTTCTCTTTCTTTAATTTCTTCTCCTTCTTGCTCTTCTTCACCTCGACATCACCCTCATCTGGTGTGGCGGCCGCATGTTTATCTTCGGACGAGATTGGTATCGCGACGGCCGAGTCGTCATCTTGCTCTTTCGCCTTGCAATCCTTCTTCTCTTTCTTGTCCTTCTTGGACTTCTTTCTGGGGAGAGTCGCCTCTACGTCGGCATCTTCGAGGAGGTGTTTCGACATGTCTGCAAAGCTAAGATTGGATAACTAAGCTGGGCAATTAACAACACGAATCGACACGACGAAAAGTAACGGTTGACGCCCGCAATAACCTTATCAAGAAAAATACCAACGGGCGAGGTAAGATGGGTCAGTTCGCGATAAGATAAGGATAATAATAATCCCACCAACATGTGGCTGTGTGGCTTGTTAAAATGTCCTAACATCCCTGGAATTATCTGCTTTGGCGACGAGTGATACCCTAGGCACATCTGTTTGTGAGAGCATCAAGCTTAGTACCTAAGGTAGATAGGTGTTGCTGCATCATGTGAATCTCACTAGAAGGGATGCGTTAATGCAGTATGCGGATATTGAGACGTTTCGAAACCCGCACGTTTGGTACAGAATTCATTAGCATCAGCGCAGGGAGTGTTTCAAATAACGTTCCATTGGTATAATGATACAATTTAGTGAGAACGATGCTTTTTGCATGTCTTAAGGTATTAGACTCTGACAAAGACCGCATCATATTTTGTAACCCTAATCTTGGAATACTCCTTACGCTCCAACTCCGTTCGTTGGTGTATGGGTGTTCACGGGGAAGATGGTTACAAGCAACATGAACTCTCCGATTCCCCCGCCCACTTATCGACATTCCATCAACTGCTTTTGGTTCCTGTATGCTGCACGTATCAAATACAAAACGAATTTAACGAGTGACTTGGTTAGGTCTCAGGAAATTCACGCGGTGGGCGAGGCGACTTCGCTAGCCCCGGGTAGCTTAACCCCAGTGCCCGCCAGATTCGTCGGGCGGGCGTGAGGGTTCTTGGTGTAGTAGTTGGAGATGGCCGATTTGATGGCGTCCTCGGCTAACATGGAGCAGTGCACTGCGCAAACGTGAGCGAGTGATCATCATACACAGTTGCGGAGAGCGCAGAAACTCACACTTGACAGGTGGTAGGCACAGCTCCTTGGCAATCTCGGTGTTCTTGATCTTGCCGGCTTCCTCCAGAGTCATGCCGCGAACTAATTCGGTCAGATAACTTGAGCTCGCAATGGCACTGCCACAGCCAAAGGTCTTGAACTTGACGTCGGAGATGCGGTTGTCGTTGGGGTCGACGCGGATCTGGAGCTTCATGACATCGCCACAGGCGGGCGCACCGACCAATCCCGTACCGACGTCAACGTCGTTCTTCTGCATTGAGCCGACATTGCGCGGCCGGTTGTAATGATCCAAGACTTTCTCATGGTAGGACCGGCGTGTGACGTTGGAAACCGGGCTGAGGATTTGGCGCATGGCGATGCGAGGGGACGATGTCGCCACTGCTCGACGCGCAGAGTTGGCAAGCGTCCGTGACAACATGTTGATAGTTTTGTTATCCGGTCGGAAGGCCTCTCAGCTAGTAGAGTGTCGGTGGCGTCCCTGACTCTGCGTATGAATCGAGATACGGACGTTGGGCGGTCAAATGTGTGTCCGAAATACCGCTCGTGGCTGATGCAGACGAAAGGAGAACACGTATTACGGGCGTGTCGAGTGTACGTAGGTAGATGTGATATCTACGGTATGAAGATGATAAGGATGATGGATAAGGTGAAATGGCAAGGAAGGAATTATTAATAAGTGCCCCAGAGCTAATGGCTTTGTATGCGTTTTGGCCGGCGATCTCGGTCGCAAATGATAAAGCTGGACCCTTGTGGCGAATCAGAATACCCCATGAGCCTATGATTTCATTGTCTCGGAGATGCCTCCACACACTGTATTTCGTTGCTAATCGAGGCAAGCTAGGGGGGCTGAGGTCGGTACTTTTAGGCTATGTACTACTAAACCTCGTCTGATACAGCATTCGAAGGCACTGTGTAGAGAAGCGCATCTTGTTTATGGGGTTCCTCTTGTCTTATCAGATCCGATCTAAACGGTAAATCCAGCCAATGATGCCTCGGGTCCGAGAAAATCCCGAGCGTTCTTCTCCGAGCGGCCGCATGTGTTAGATTTGGGGCTATCGCCACTAAGAAAATGGAGCTTTTCGCGTACCCCTAGTAGAAAGTATTATATGTAACTAATTAGGATTATGGTAGAACTATTAAATATATACCTATTTTATATAAAGGATTAATATAAATTTAATACTATAATATATATACGTTTAAAAGCGCCTGTTATAGCTGTTAGCAAGCTTTATACCTAAGCGTAAAATTTAACAGCATATGCTTGTTTATTTTTACCTACTATCCCCCTGCTAATAAAAGTAACATTATAAAAGCTAGGGCTGCTAGCATGTTATAAAGGCTTTTATGTTAAACTTGTTAATAATAATAATAATAGCGGTTATATTTAAAACGGGTAAAATTAAGTGAAAATAAAGGTATTAATTTTTTAAAAAATTAATTAACTTAATGTATTTTATAAACATTTTAGCTATTTAAACATTTTAGCTATTATTTTTAACTTTTATATAATTAAGTTTTAATTTAACTGTATACGTTTGTTTATAATAATAAACAACTAAAATAAATGTAATATATAGTTTATAAACAATTTAACAAAAATTTAATTTATTTTTTAAACATGTTATTAAAAATATAGCTAATTAATTATTAAATCTATAAAATAAACTATTTATTAAAAAAACTAAATTTAAAAGTTTATATAATAAAGTTTATAGCTTATAATACGTTTTAATAAAAAAATTGTTAACATATTTTTAATAAAAATTTAATTAAATATTATATTTATTTTATTTTTATATAATATATAATTAAAAATTAAAAAATCGTTAAAATATATATATATATATATATAGTTATAATAAAACTAAGTTTATAATAAACAAAATCATAGCTAAACTTATTATAATAACGTTTTAAAAGGCTAAAAAACTAAAATTTATACTATTAAACAATTAAAAATAATTTATAATTATATAATTTATTTTATTATATAATTATATTATTTTATTATATATTAATTTAAGATAAAATCTATAATTTATTTAATTATAAAAACGTTAAAACTATAAAAAAAAATTTAAAAAATAAACAACATTTAATTTAAATTAAATATTATAATATATATATAAAAGCTTATATAATAAATATATCTTGTTTATTTATTTTTAATAGTTATTAAAGCTATTATTTCTATAAATTTAAAATATATATTAAAGCTAATAATATTATTATATTTTATATGTTTAAATATTTGTTTTATAAACTTTAACTTTTTAATATTAAATATTATAATTTAATATAAACATATATTTTATATATATATTAAAAAAACTTTTTAACTGCGTTTTTTATACGTTTAACGTATTAATATTTAAACAAAATATTTAAAAAGGTTTTTATAAAATATAACTTATATTATACGATTTAAAATATATAATTTTATAGCTTAATTATTATTTAACAAATTTTTAAATTAAAAGTTTATTTTTTACGTAATTAAACTATTAATAGTTAAATATTTTAAATAACTTAATTAAACGTAAATTTTATATGTAATAAATTTAAAATTATATTATATAATATAAAAATAAGATTTTAACTTTAATTATATAAAATATAAACTATTTATTATATAATATAACCGTTATTTATTACTATTTTACGTTATTAAAAATTTACTAAACTTTAAAAAACAAATAATAATTTTAACTAACTTTATTATATAAAAAACTACCTTGTAAAATAAAAATTTAATTATTTTTAAAAACGTTAAAAATATATAAGCCGAAATAAACGCTATTAATTAAAAAATTGTCGAAAACCGTCGAAGTAATTGTTATATAAAAAAGCAAAAAACGCGCGCGTAACGTTATAAGCTATATAGTAAGCTTAGTTATAATGCTCGTATATATAATAACAATATAAAAACCTTTTAATAAATTAAATTTTAATTAGTTTAAATTAATTATATATATTATAGTTAAATTAAAATTAATTAATTATATAAAAGTTAAAAAAGTAGGTAAAATATTTAAATAGTTAAAATATTTATAAAATACGTTATACTTTTTTTATAAAATATTTTATTTTAAATAACTTAATATAAAAGTTAATAAATATAGTTTTAAAAAATTTATTTAATTTAGTTTTTAAATATACTTTTTTTTTTAGTTTTATAAAACTTTTTATAATAAAAATATTTTTAAAACATCTTTAAAAATTACCTTTATTATTTATTTTAATACATTATATTTTTAAACCTTTATTATATAATATTAAACAAGTTAATTAATTAAAAACTTTATTTTTATAATATTTTACTTTTTTTAAACCTAAATTTTTTATAATATATGTTATATTATTTAAAAAATATATAAATAAAAAAAAAATAAAAAATAAAAAAACTAGCTATATAAAATTTACCTTTATATATATTTCATGTATATAAAGTAAAGCTAGTTAATAAAGCTATAATAAAGTATAAGTGTAATGGTTAATATATAACGTAACTATTAGCTAAACTATATATACACCATTAATTTATAATTATCCTTTAAAAATTAAAATATTAAAAAATTTAACCACTAATTTTTTTATTTTTTATTAATAGTTTTAAGTAAATTATTTTTAACTTAATTTTTTTAAGTTTTAGTGTTTTTTTACTTAAATAAATTATATAAAATAAAGCAAAGTTTTTAAAAAATCATGTTTAAATAAACGTTTTAAAATATATTTATTACTTTTAAAACTATTAATTATTAAGTTATTAATATATAAAGTTTATAATTTAAAGCTATTTTATATAAAAAATAACTTGTTTATTTTTAAACTATATTAACTTTTATTAAATAAATAATAATTAAAAATAGTTATATTATATAATATAACTTGTTTATTTATAAACTTAAATTATTTATAAACTTAAAACATATATTACTTTAATATTATTATAACATATAAAAATAAATAAATAAATTTATAACTTAAAAAATAAACATTTATATATTATAACTTTATAATAGCTTATTTTTTAATGTAATAGTTAACATTTATTTTTATAACATTTATTATATTTTATTCAATTTAAATTTATACCGTTATTTTAATAATAATTAATAATATTATTATAACTTATATATATAGCTTTTTTTTAAATTAATAACTTGTTTATAATATAAATATATAATAACTATAAAAGCTATATAACTTATAATTTATATAAGCTATATATAAACGTTTAAATAAACAAACCATTAATTTACTATTAAAAATTCATTAACTGTTAATTAATAGTTTATTAAACCCCGCGGGTCTTAGTAAGGTAATTTTCCTGTTAAATTAACTTAGCAGCCTAGATCCTTCCTTCTTAGTTATCTAGATCTGCTGTTAAATATATAGCGTTAGCTAAATCATGTAACAATTAACTAGTTACGCCAATCTTTTAGCGCAGTGGTTAAATTTAACATCTGCTGCTTAGTTATTAACCTTTGTTGTTTTATGCTATTAATATCCAAGTATTTAAAGTACTTATTGTTAGATTTTATACTTAGGTATAAAGCTTGCTAATAGTTATAACAGGCGTTTTTAAACGTATATATATTATAGTATTAAATTTATATTAATCTTTTATATAAAATAAATATATATTTAATAGTTTTATTATAATTTTAATTAGTTATATATAATATTTTTTACTAAGAGTATGTAAAAAGTTTTATTTTTTTAGTAATAATAGCTTTAAATTTAATATACTTTTTAAAAAATAGTTACTTTAATTGTTTTTTTATACTAGTAAGCTTTATATAAGTATTTTTTATGTTTTATTAGTTTTAATTATTATAAAGTTTTTTTTATTTTTAAGTTTATAGGGTTTAAATAATCGAGCTTATAAATAGCGTATAATACGCTTAAAAAACTTATTTTTTTTATTAGCAAAGCTTTTAATAATAGTTTTTTATTTATAATAAGTTACGTACGCGTATATAATATTTATTAGTAAGTTTGCAAATAATAATTAATTATTTAAAAATATTTTTTTTTATTAACAAAGCTTTTAATAGTATTTTTTTATTTATAATAAATTATTATAGTATATATAAACGTTTAAAATATATATAATACGCTTAAAAGTTTTTTTTTTTTTAGTAAGCTTATATATATTTTATTAAATATTTAATAAAAAGTTTACTTTTTAACCGGGCTACTTTTTTAAAGCTATTTTTTTAATTAAAAATTATTAAATTAGCTACGTATTTTTTTAATACTATAGCTTAAACTTTTTTTTTTAGCTATTTATATACGTACGATTTTTTTACGTATAAAGTTAAGCGTTTAGTAGTTAAAACAAAGCTTTAATAATATATCCTAATATTTTATTATTAAATGTTCGCTGTAGTAAAAATTATATATTTTTAATATAAAATTAATATTTATTTATACGCGCTTAATAAAAATATATAATAAGCTTTTGCTTTTTTTAATAAGTTTATATAAATTATTATTTTTTATATAGCTAATAAAATTGTTGTTTTTTTAAGCTTTTGTTTTAAATATATTAAAAGTACTAAATATAATTTTATTAGCTATATATATAAAGTTTAATATTAAAACTTTTTTACGTAAGCTAATAGCTATATTTTAATACTATAAAATATTATTTTATATTTTAATACTATATTAGCTTTTAAAAGCTATAGCTTATTTTAAATAAATATTTTATAAAGCTTTTTTTAAGTTAATAATAAGCTTAATTGTTTTTATTTTATTATTTTTATAGTAAACTTTTATAATTTTATTTAGTTATTTATTTATTTATTTTATTAAGTTTTAAATATATAAATTTTTTATTTTATATATAAACTTTTTATAATTATATTTATATTTAAGCTTAAATATTAGTTAGTTATTACTATTAAGCTTTTATAAATTATTATATTATTAATTAATTATATTAAAAGTTTTTATATAAGTTTTTTAATAGTTAAAATAAACGTTTATATATATTTATTTAGTAAGCTTTACTATTTTTATATAATATATATTATATTATTATAAAGTTTAATTATAAAGTTTATTAGCAATAATAAATAAGCTTTGTTTAATTGCTATAAAAGTATTATAAATAGCTATATTATAATTTATATTTATATTTATAAAATAGTTAACAATAGCAAGCAATTTTAGCTTTATAAGCTAAAAAGTTTTTTTTTTTTTATAAATTATATAGTTTTAAAAATTATAGCTATATATAGCTAATATAAAGTTTTATTTTTAAATAAAAAAGTTTTTAAATAATTTTAGTATATATATTATAGCGAGCTTATAAAATTAAGCTAAAATAATTATATATATAAAGTATAAAAATAATAAAACTTTTAATTATTAAATTTTACGCTTAAGTATAAAGCTTGCTAATAGCTATAATAGGCGCTTTTAAATATATATATATTATAATATTAAATTTACATTAATTTTTTATATAAAATAAGTATATATTTAATAGTTTTACTATAATCCTAATTAGTTATATGTAATACTTCTTACTAAGGGTACGCGAGAAGCTCCATTTTCCCAGTGGCAATAGCCCCAAATCTAACACCTATGCCCCTCCCGTCCTCCTAGGAGGGTTTGTCTCGGCGTGTTTAAGCTCAACGCGGGGTGACTTGAAGCAGCAGCTACCTACCTAGTCTAAGGAACCTACTTAGGTACAGCTTCAGCTTGTCCCGTCGGATTGCATCACCTGTACATAAAGCGGCACCTGAAGCCATCCGATCCTCCTCGTTGGCTGCCTGTACCCCAGGTCACCTTGTATCGTACTCTCCCAAGGCTGGTACTTCGCATGCCCTTCCTTTGGTAATATCTACCTAGCCAACACCAACAAACAACAACAATCGCCGCCCCGCCCGTACCATCCAAAATATCAAATCGCCGCTTCACCGATCCCAGCCGGAGGAAAACTTCCCCCTTCTGCCACCAACCCAGCTCGGGGTACTGTCCAGCGGCCCCAGCAGCACATCTGTTCCTGTCGTTCGTCATGGCATGCCCGCATCTGGAGTCTCTCCGTAAGTGCTTGCACGCGCCCACTGTAGGAAGGCCCGTACATAAGACAGGCTAACTGTTTGCGCCAGCTCTGAGCCCACCCACGCCGGCGCAGTCTGTCTATCGCGAGGACTGCACGCAGTGCTTCGACTCTATTGTATGTCATCACTTCCCTCTGTTCGGTTGCTTCGGCGACGTTCTCTGCGATCTTCCCCTTTGCGGGCTTCTCTTCCTGACCACTTCTAGGACTGCCCGGAGGGCCTCGACGTCTGCCTGCAGTGCTTTAACGGTGGATGTGTCGGCGAGAGGATGCATTCCCAGCTTCACTATGTCACCAAACGCCACCCCCTGGCGTTGAACATCCGTCGAACCCGAAAACGAGTCGTGAAAGATGAGCCCCCCGCCAAGATAACAAAGTTGGCCATCGCCGCCGAGACCGAAGCCGATCGATACGACATCGCCACCGTCGTCAGATGCCACGAGTGCGTGAAAGAGCTCGATAAGTCCCACGCTAAGCTTGCCCCTCTCGTTGACGGGATCCTCAAAGCCAACACATTTTCCCGTCAAGAGGAGGTCAAAGCATGGGAGCAGGAGATATCGACTTGCGAGCATATCCTTATGTTGCAGCAGGAGGCGAGTCGCAAGATCGAAAGCGGCGATTTAGGACATTGCTCCAAGTGTGAGCTGAAAGAAAACCTCTGGTTATGTTTGGTTTGCGGCAACCTGGGCTGCGGAAGAGCTCAGTTTGGTGGTGTTGGCGGCAATTCACACGGCCTAGCCCATGCTACCGAATCAAACCATGCCGTCGCCGTTAAACTTGGTTCCATCACGCCCGAGGGATCTGCCGACGTTTACTGCTACCAGTGCGATGAAGAGCGCCTGGATAGCGATCTTGCGCTGCATTTGGCCCATTGGGGAATTATTCTAGCTGACCGGGTGAAGACCGAGAAGAGTCTGACTGAGATGCAAATCGAGCAGAACTTACGGTGGCAGTTTTCTATGACAACAGAGGATGGGAAGGAACTACGGCCATTGTTTGGACCCAGTTTGACAGGGTTGACGAATCTTGGAAACAGCTGCTACCTCGCCAGCATCTTGCAGTGTCTGTTTGACTTGCCTGCATTTCAGAACCGCTACAATATACCCGGAGTCGATCTGCCGAATGTTCTCGACCCAGCACAGGATCTGGAGACGCAACTACGCAAGATGGCGGATGGGCTGCTCTCTGGTCGCTATTCCGAACCCGATAGCGATGTCATAGCATCAGAGCACTCTCCCGAAATCCCACATCAGAAAGGTCTCGCGCCTAGTATGTTGAAACATCTGATTGGTCGTGGGCATGCTGAATTCTCAACAATGCGCCAACAAGATTCATTCGAACTGCTTCAACATCTCATCAAGTTCATTACGCGATCACAGCACACAGCCCCCTTAACAGACCCAACACAGCCATTTCGATTCGTGACGGAGCAACGACTACAATGTATCAACTGCAAGAAAGTTCGCTACTCATCGACCGAGCAAGACAGCATCTTCATCGACGTACCGCTCGAAAAACTTCCTCAGTCCGAAGGGGGAGAAGGCGACGCCTATCAGCCAGTCACTCTAGAACAGTGTCTGAACCGTTTCACAGCTCAAGAGGCTGTTGAACTAACCTGTCCTGCGTGCGATAGCAAAGTGGGCTTTATGAAGCGGGTTCTGTTCAAAACGTTCCCGACTACCCTCATCGTTAATGCCCGGAAGATGACGGTGGAAAATTGGGTGCCGCGCAAAGTCGACGTTCCTGTCATTGTAGGAGATGGTTCATTTTCATTGCATGAGCATCTTTCGCCCGGTCGCCAGGATTCTGAAGAATTGCTCCCGGAAGAGGACCAATCTGCTACACCAGTATTTGCTCCGAATGAGAGCGCGCTTGACCAGGTGATGGCCATGGGATTCCCTCGCAACCGCTGTGAAAAGGCCCTTCACGCAACGGGCAACTCGGACGCGAACATTGCTATGGAATGGTTATTCGCTCATATGGAAGATGAAGGCATTGACGATCCGTTAGTAATCACATCGACTGATGCGGGCGGAAGCGATGGGGCTGATCCTGAGAAGATTGAAATGCTGGGTGCCATGGGATTCAATGCGCCACAGGCACGCAAGGCCTTAAAAGAGACGAATGACGACGTAGAGCGAGCTGTTGAGTGGCTATTCAGTCATCCAGATGATCAAGGGGACTTAGGCGAAGAGAGCAGTGTAGCCGCGGAGAACAAGGAGAGCGTTCTGGCCGGATCAGCGGATCTGCCTGCGAATTTTCGGCTGCAAAGCATTGTATGCCATAAAGGAACCAGCATCCATGCAGGGTGAGTAGAAGTGAGCCTCGACGATTAAGGCGAGACTGCTGACATTACTAGACACTATGTCGCATTTATTCGCAAGCAACTCAACCCCGCGGAGAACCCGAAATGGGTGCTCTTCAACGACGAGAAAGTTGTTGAGGCCGTCGATGTCGAAGAAATGAAGAAGACGGCTTACGTCTACTTTTTTAACCGGGTTTGAAGGGGGCTGGTCACCTACTCGCCTGTTATGCGAATGCGTTATGAAGCGGTTGAGATGGGCATTGGGATTGGAGAGCAAAACGGAGTTGCACAGGCTTGGAGACGGGTTCTAAAATGCCAGCATATACGGGGGCACCAATGTAAGTGGTCCAACCTACAAAACGCGGGAGTAGATACGCATGTCACTGGGTTTGAGTTCGTGTATCTAGAGGTTTGTTAGATCTAGATCTTGGAAGTCTCACGTTCAATACATATATTGATGCCACGTTAGCTCCCACCAGCAGACCACGACTCAATGCTTGTAGACAGATACGGCTTATTTACCAAACCGCGCATACTCCCAAACGCCTCGAGACGACCGATTCCTTGCGAGGCTGTGCTCCTTGTATCACAGCTAATGCAATTCCCAAAATGTTATGGCTAAAACGACCCGTCACAAGCAAAATCGCACAATACAGGGCCTCGGGAGGGAGGCAGTAGACACCTAATTCCCCAGACGGTAGCTCACGAGGGTCTCGACACGGTGATTGCTCGTGCTGAACCCGCGCAACTGTACCCGCTCGCCATTGACGATCTCCTTGGCGTCGCTGTCTCCCCATTCGACGGGCACCTCGCTGTCGGCGTCGGCGTACACGAGGACGTTGAAGGTGCAGTCGCCGGCGAGCTGCGGGAGGAAGGTGACGGAGGCGGTAATCTGGCGGAACAGTGCGGCGATCTCGGCCTGGATCTCGGCCTCGGTCTTGGACGGGTCGGCCGAGGACGTCGCAAACCCCCCGTTGCTACTGCCGCTGTTCTCCTGACCACCGGTCGCGGCAGCAGGTGTGGTTGATTTGGAGGATTTCTTAGCCTTAGAGGCGAGGATCTGGACGTCGAACTGCCACCGCTCGACGTGCTCGCCCGTGTCCTTGTCGGTGATGACGATGACTAGCGTGCTGATCTTGCCGTGCTGCATCCACCGGTCGAGCTGCGACATGATCTTCTTGATGTAGGCCTTGACCTGGTCGTCGGCGGATACGAGCATATTGAGGCCATATTTCTTGACTCTGTTTGTCGGGCAATCACGACTAGGATCAGCTTGCGTACTTCGGGAGAATGGACGGGCGAGGTTTCTATTCGTACGCTGTGAAGTCCTCGGCTGGGTATACGCCTCTCTGGAACCTGTGGGCTGTCGTCAGCGCGCCTGATTTCGATCCTAGTCGCCAATTCATGCAAACTAAACATACAGGATCGTATGGATCGAGTATTGGAACTGTACATAAAGGCTTATGTCAGCGAAAAGTCTACTCTGTGCGCCCAGGTGCCCCCCATATACGGCCCCGGGAAGCTAGGATCATTAACAGGAACATACGAATTCAGCGACGAGCTTTGCGCTTCCCTTGAGGGTTAGCTTGTGGACCTTGGACTTATCTTTTTCCGTCGCGGTCGGAGGCATTTTGAGTAAAAATTCCAGGTGATCGATCAATTCGTGTGGTTGGATTGGAAACGACGTTGTCGTCGGGACGGATGGGATTAGATGCAATACCTGCCGGCCGCGTAAATGCGTTGAGATTTGTTTACTTTGCGCCGACCCTTTGGCGGGGCGATAGATGTCTTGCAACCTTAGAAGTCTCCCCTACCATAAGGGGGCCTAACCCCACTGTTGGTTCAACGGCTGCTACCTAGGTACCTACCTAGACCAGGTTCAGGTAACGTATTTGCCCACCTTCTAGGCCACCTAATGTTGGATTTGGGGCTATCGCCACTGGGAAAATGGAGCTTCTCGCGTACCCCTGGTAGGGGGTGTTACACGTGACTAATCAGGATTATGGTGGAACCATTAAATATATACCTATTTTGTATGAGGGATTAATGTAGATCTAATGCTACAATAGACACACGTTTGAGAGCGCCTGTCACAGCCATTGGCAAGCTCTACACCCAAGGGCAAAATCTGACACCTAATTCCCTACTGTTTAGCCTTTGTTTACTTTTTAACACGCGATAAACACCACTTACATTACTACTTTATCTTTTATAAACAACGTAATTTTTATTTAATAAATAATAACTTTATTATAATATAAAATAATTTTTTAAAATTTTAAAACAATATATATAATAATATAATAATATTAAATGTTAAAATTATAAATGTAAATTATATAATATAAAAAACTTATAGTATATTTTATGTATATTTTAACGATTTAAATATTTTAACTATTTTTTAACTTATATATAATTAATTTAAACTAATTAAAATTTAATGTATTAAAATTTTATATTAATATTATATATATATAATAAAAACCTTTAAAAGGTTTAAGTTATAAATAAAAACATTATTAATAAAAAACAACTTTATAAAGTATTATTTAACACATAAAATATGTTTATAAAAATATTTACTTCGTGGATTTATTTATAAAACACCCTTTTTTTTTAAATTAAGCTTTTATTTTATTATTTAATTTATTTTTAATATAATTATTATAGCAAGGTTTATTATATAGTTTATAACGTTATTTACACGTTTTTTTGTTTTATAATGTTTATTTTAACTTATAGCTTTTAAGCTTTTTAAAAATAATTAAAGTTTTATTTTATAATTTTAGTTTATAATATATAATAACGTTAACTAAAGTTATTATTTATTTTTTAAAGTTTAATAATTTTTTAAATAACATAAAATAATAATAAATAACATATTTTATATATAAACAATATATTTATATATATAGCGTACTTTTTATATAATATATTTACTATTTTTACGTTATATAATAATTATATAATAAAATAATGTTTATAAAAACAAAAAAAAGTAAAAAAACATTTTAGGTTATTTAAACATTTTATGGTTTAAAAAAAATAACATTTAACGTATGTTTAAAGTAAATAACGTTATTATAACTATATTTTACGTTAAAATATAAGGACGCTTTATTAAAGTTAATATATACGTTAATTTATATAATATTAATAAAAATTAAAAAAGCGGGTTTTTAACATATGTTTAATTTAAATAATTAAAAATATATAGCCGATTTTTTTTAAACTTAAATAATATAAGCTTTATTAATAAACATTAAACTTATACTTTTATTAATTGTTATAAAAGGCTTAAAATATATTTTATAAGTATTTATAATTATTAATAATGTTAATATTTAAAACATTAATAAAACTAAGTTTATAATAAGTTAAATTTCTTTTTATATATTTATTATATATATTAATTAACGGAAAAAACATAAATTTATATAGCTTAATAATTAAAAATAAACAACAATATTTTGTTTTATTAATGTAGCTAGTTAATATATTTTACTTTATTTTATCCTTTAAAACGTTTATTATTTAAAACATTAATATTAAAATATTAAAGTTTTAACTAATTAAACAATTAATATTAATATTAATAAATAAACTATAAACAATATAAGTTTAACATAGTTAAAATATTTTAATAAAAATATTATATTATTAGCTATTAACATGTTATATTAATTAATAGTTAATACTAGTTAATAGTTAAATTTTTAAAAAATTTAACTTTTTTATTTTTAACTTGTTTTTTTAAGCTATAATATTAAAAAATGTATTTAAAAAAACAAAGCTATTTATTTTTACTTACGCTTTTAAATAAAACTTTTACTTATATATTATAACGTTTATAAAAATATATTTTATATTTAATACTAATTTTTAACGTTAAATTAACAACGTAGCTTTTTAATATAATATATTTTTAAACAAACGAAAACTAATTAAAATTATAAGATAATTAAATGTTTTATTTATAATTAACTTAAATTTATAAACGTTTTTTTCTAAATTTATTACGTTTAAAATATAAGTAACCGGTTATTAATAAAGCAAAAAAATAAAATTATTAATATTAATTAAATTATATACTTTATAAACTATATATTAACGTTTAAAATATATTTACACCGTTAAATTAATTATAGCTAAGTTTTTTATAAAAATATTAATAAATATAACATATATTATAAATATATAAAAATAACTATAAAATTAAAAATATTATAAAAAATATTTATATTGTTAATAAAATAAAGTTTATAAAAAATATATTTATAATTAATGTATTTAAAAAAATAAAAAAAATATATAAAAAGTTTAAGTAAACTAAATAAAATAATTAAAATATATTTATAACTATTTATTAAACTAATATTTAAGCTTAAAAAATATTACTTTTTATTATATATTAAGAAAATTATGTTCTTTTTAATATTATAACAGCTTTTTATTATAAAATTAAATTATTATAGTTTTATATAATAGTTAAATTAATATTAATTTTAGTTTAAAATAAATTAAATATATTAATAATTATATTAAACTATAGTTAATTAATATAAAATATTTTTTTATATTTAATAGTTATAAAAACTATTATAAAGTTAATAATATTTTTTTAATAAATGTTAAAATTTAAACATGAGATATTTTAACTT
>MU383294.1:398-20390 GCA_022495125.1 Xylaria acuta | reverse complement strand
ATAATTAAAATTTTTTAAAAGTTATTTTAAATAATAACGGTTATTTTATATATTATACTAATATTAATAGTTATAATATTTAAAGTATATAGTTGTTATAAAATAAAGTTTTAGTTTATTGCTAAACTATATTTAAAGTTGCTATAATATAAAAAAGTAAAAAGTTAATAATTATATAATAGTTTTATTTTATTAAAATCGATAATAATATTTTATATTTATAATAATAGTATTAAATTTTTTTTTTTAAGCTTTAAATATTAGCTATATAAAAATAATTAAGTACGAGGTTAATAACGGTATATTTTTATTTTTAATATTTATAATATTAAAAAAAATATTAAAAAAAGTATAAAAACTAGCAAAAAGCTTTTTAGCAAGCATATATTAAAAAGTATAATGTATAATTTAAATTTTTTATTTTGTTAGTTTTAACGTTATAGTTAACAATTATTATATTATATATTAAAGTAGCCGTTTTTTAAATAATATATTTAAATATAGTTAGCAAGCATAAAAATAAAAAAAAAGCGCTATTTTTAAAAGTTTTATTTATATAAATATTATTATTATTTTAAAAAATAAAGTTAAAGTTATTATAAAGTATATATATTTTTAAAGCTTTTGGGTTAAAATTATAACTATTATATTTATAAATAGCGTTTATATTAAAAAAAAAAAAAAAAGTAGCGGTTTAAAAGTATAAAAAAAAAAGGATTAGTTTTATGTTAATATTTTTAATATTAAATATAATTAAATAGTTAAAGGACTAATAAAACAAGTTTATAAATAAAAAAAAAGTAAAAAAAAAATAAAAAAAAAATAATTTAATCTTTTTTTAAAAGCTAAAGGATCTTTGTTTAATAGCTAGAATTTACGCTAGGTAGTAACCTAGCTACTATTTTATAAAAAATTAAACTTTTAATAAAACGCTATATTATTATTTTATGCCGAATTTATATAATAATATATTTATAATATAGTTATAGCTTAACTATATATTGTTTTTTATATTTAACTTTTAAATTTATATTTAAGCTTAGATTAAAAACTATTAACTATAAAACTAAAAAGTTTATAAAATAGTAAATAATATTATAGTTTTTATAAATATAGCTATATTATTAAAAATAACTTTGTTTAGTTTTATTAAAATATTTAAAGCTTAGTAGTATTACTATTTATTATAACCTTATTATTATATTATAAAATAAATATATACTTTTAGTTTAAATAAATATTTAGCTTAAAATATTTTTTTAATTATATTTTTTAACTTTTAATAATAAAAACTTTAAAAGTAATTATTAAAAAAAAAGTTATTTATTATACTATAGACTAAATATTAATATAAAATTATAATATATACTCTTACGCTATTAAAACTTTTTAATATTTTTATATTTTTAAATATTTATTACTTTTATAATATAATTTTTTTTTATTAGTTAACGTATAAGTTAATTTTTTAATATTTTATTTTAGCGTTTATTTTACTACTAATTTATATTTATATTTTTAAGTTCTTAATAGCGTTTTTAACTTTGTTATATTTATATATTATAGCAGTTATAATAAAATACGTATATTTATTCCGGATAATTAAGTTTAATAGTATTTTAGTTTAATAAAGCTATAATGTTTGCTACTAAGGTTTATATTAATAGATTTTTAAATATAAATATTATAAAATTTATAGTTGTTTAGCCTATATTTATTTAGCTTAACTTTATTTAAATTAGGTGCTATATTATACCGGGCAGTAGTACTAATATAAAAAACTATTATTTTTAGCTTTTTTAATAGCTTTTTTATTTAAATATTTGTTATATTTGCTATTGTTTTAACGTACGATTTTTTTTATTTTTTATTTTTTACAAACCGAAGCTTTTTATAAATACTTATTATACTTTTTTTTAAACTTTTTTTAAAATCGTTGTATAGCTTTATACTTTTAAACCGTTTATATTTATAACTTTGCTACTTAATAATTTAATAACTATAGTATATTTTTTGAAAATTAGCGCTAAAAATAACTAATTATTTATTTAAAAATTTAAGCGGTAATATATTAACTAAAGAAAAAGTATTAGCAAATAATACTAAATATAGTTAATAAAATAAACTAACAACTATATTATAATATAATAAAAACCGGTTTTAGGATATAATAATTAACTATTTTTTAAAGTATAAAATATTATTTAAATATAACTATAATATATATTTATTTTTATTAGGTTTTTTTTTATAATAATTATTATTTTTATTTTTAAACTAAAGTATACTATTATAATAGCTTATTTTTATATAAGGTTAAAGTATAATTTTATTATTATTAAAAATATAATAATTTAGTTTATTAGTTAACTAAAGGAGAACATATTTGTTGTTATAAAGTATATAATATTAAATATATTTAAATATATATAGACTTTTTTTATTTTTATTATAATTTAACTTGTTTAAGTATACTATAATATTAAAACTAAGCTATTATATGTTAGTTTAAAATGTTTTTTTAATTTATAGTTTAAAAAAATTTGTTTTTAAATAAAATAATAGTTTAATTAATAGCTTTATAAGTTTTAGAACAAAATAAACTTAATATATAAATTTTTATAATTATAATATTAGCTAAAAAGTACGCTACGGGTAAAAAGCTTAAATAGTTTTAATATATAGTATAATTTATATATATAGTTTAATTATTTATATATTAATTTATTAACTATTTTTATAATAAATATAAATAAAACAATAATATATAAATAAACAAATAGTTTTTATTATATAAAAAGAACAACGATTAAAAGTAGCTATTTGCTATAAAATAACTATATAGTATATATAAAAATATTAGTAGTATTTTTGCTTTATTAATTTAAATATAACTTAAATAAATATTAAAATTTTTTTATTAGTAAAATTATATAAACTTATAAACTTATAAAAATAAATATTTGTAAATATTATTAAAAATATAATATTAATATTTTTAAACAATAATATTAAGTAAACCGATTATATAAATTATAAAAAGCTTTGAGCGTATACTATAATAATATAAATAAAACGGAAAAAAATATATATTTTATTGCTTAAATTATATTTTTAGCTTATTATATTTTTATTATAATTATATTTATTTGTTTAACTAACTTTTAAACTTTAAAACAAACTTGCTAAAATTTAAAAAATAGTATATAGTACTAACTATTATAAATATTAATTAAAGCGCTTAAAACGTTATAACTAAATTTTATTTTAAGCTAAAAATTTTATTATTTTGCTAACAATAGTTCTTTTTTTTAATCCGTAAACTTTTGCTAGTATAACTATTGTAATAAACTTTAGTAACTTTTTATATTATATTTTTTTAATTAAATAACGTATATATATTAGTATTAAGATTTATTATGCCGGCTTAATTAGTAAATTTTACGTCCGGCGTATTTGCTAGTTGCGCCGGTTATGCTAGTTGTGCTAGTTATGCTAGTTATGCTAGTTCTGCTAATTTTATTTTTTTAGTTATTTTTAGTAAGCGTAGGCTTAAATTTTAATATACGCGCGCACTATTTAAACTGTTTGTTTTAGCTTCGTTTAAAAAATTAACCTTCGGGTAAACATTATAGGCTAAATTAAAATAAAGCTTGTTTAACTGTTTAATAAGCTTTATATTAGAACATATTATATATTTTTTGGCTTTTTTATAGAATTAGATAAATTGGTTTTTTTTTAGCTTTAAAACTTGTTTTAACCGGTTTATTATATTATATAAGTTTTCGACTATAAATTTATTAATAATAAAAATAATATCGTAAAATTTAATAAAATAAACAAATATATTTTTTTAGCTTTATTAAATAAGCTTTTAAAACAAGTAAAGTTTATTAGTGTTATAAAAAAATATTTTAAGCATACGCTTGCTTATAAAAAAATCGATAGTAATAATAAATTAAAAAAATAACGTTAAATTACTAAAAAAAAAGTTATAAAAAACTATATTAAACTATTTTTGTTTAGTAATATTATTATCGAACTTTTGTTCGACTTAGTTAAACTTTTTATTAATTTTTTCGAACTTTTTATTAATTTTTTTAAACTTTTTGTTAGTTTAAGCAAACTTTTTATTAAGCTTTTTATTAGTTAGTTTTAATTTTATATTAAGCTTTTTAAATTTTTTATTAGTTTATTTTTAACCGTTGCAAATAACGTTTAGTTCGTAAAAAAAAAAAAAATTTTATTTATTTTAAACATTAATAAATTTATTATAGGTTATATAGGTTAAAGTTAATTTATAAAATAAAAAAAATATAAGCAAATATATTATAAGTAATAGTTTAAGTAATATTAATAAGTAGTAGTTCAAGTAATATTAATAAGTAAAAAAAAAATATATTAATACGTAGGTTATAATTTTATAGCAGTTAGTAAAAAAAAAAACATAATTTAAAACTAAACCGGGCAAAAACTATTGTTTGTTTATAGTAAATAAAATAAGTTATATAATCTTAGTTAATGCTTAGCCCTACTTTATATTTATCCTTTTTTAAAAACTTTTATTTTATTAATAATATTATTAACTATATTATTAATATATAAGTATTAGTTAAAAAATATTAAAATATTGTTGTTTTAATAACTTTAGTTTTATAGATTTGCTATATATATTTTTTACTAATTAATTAACTAATTTAAACTAAATATAATAAACTTTAATAAAATGCTGCTAAAAATTAATTTATTTATAAAATATTTTAAACCGGTTATAAAAAAGCTAGATAAACTAAGCTATACTAAAGGGCTAAATTATAAATATAGCTTTATATAGCTAACTTTAAATATTAGTATTTATATTATAAAAGGTTATAATAAGTTGTAAACTTAATTAGCTAACTAATAAAAGTTTAAAATAAATAGCTAATATAAATTTTAATATTACTTTCGATTATATTTTTTATTATTATATTATTAATTTTAATTTTTTTTTTTTTTTTTTATTTTGCTTTTTGAACATTTTTATACTACAATTATATTATATTATAGTAAAGGGCTATAAACTATTTACTTAGATTATAATAATAAGCTAAAAAATAAAAGTAAGTATTTTATATTAACGTTTGTTTAACTATATTTTAAATTTATAACTTAATACTATTTAATATAATAGTAGCTCGGTTTTTACATATAACCTTGTTTTTTATACGTTTTAAAGCAAGCTTATATTTATACGATTTTTTTATATTTATTTTTTAGTAAGTTTTTTGCTTTTTATTAGTTAGGTTAATATTATTATTTTTATTAGTTAAATTTATAATCGAATAAAAACGACAGCAATATTTTAAAATAATATATACGGAAAAGCAAGTATAAACGGGGCTAAATACTAATACGTTATAAAAGTTAGCTAAGCTTAAGCTCGCTTTTTATAAAAAGTAAAAATATTATTTAATTATATATTAGTATAAGCTTATAAACGCTTATTATAAAAGTATTAGCAAATAGTACGTAATATTTTGCTTTTTTACTAAACGCTTATAAAAAATTTATAAGCAAAAATAAGCTATTAAAAAGAATATATTTTTTTTAAAAGTTTATATGTTAATTTAATATTAAAATTAAGTTTTAGCTTGCTACTTTAGTTATATTTTAAAAAAATATTCCGTGCTTATTATATTTATATTATTTTCGACCTTTTTATAGCTTTTTAGCTAACTAATTTACTATAAAACTTACTACTTTTTTTACGCTAAATTTTTTTTTTTTTTTTATTACTTTTTATATAATATATAAAGCAAAAGCGTTATAATTATTAATTTAAAATAAAAGCTAGTTTTTGCTAACTTTTAAATATAATTAGTTCTAATAGGTCGGCATGTAAAAAATATAAAAAACGTATAAGGATACGTAAGCAAAAAAACCGAAAAACTAAAAAAAAAAATATATTTATAAAAAATCTTTAGCTTATTATAAAAAAAGTTTTAAACTATTATAATTAATATAAATTTAATCGAAATTTATTATATAATATATTTTTATTAAAAACGTTTAGAAAATTTAACATAAATTAAAATTTAAATAGTTTAGCTATATAGTTAGTATATATATAACTAAAAAATTTTATAAAGCAATATATATATAAGCTAAAAAGCTATATATAATTTATTCCGGTAAAAATATAATTATTTTTAGTTTATAAAATTATAAATATTTAATTACGCTATAGTTATAAAACAATATTAAATAAAATTTCGCTAGCTAAATAAAAAATTTTATAATTTTTTAAAATATATTTTTATTATTATATATTTTAATAGCTGTAATTTAAAAACTTATTTAACTAGCTTATCCGCTATAAGCTTTTAAGGACCGATTTCGAGCCTATTAAAAACTAATCTTTATTAGGGCTTAAAAATTAAATATTAACTATATTATTTTTTGGGCTACTTACTAAAAAGTATAGGCTTAGTACTACTAGCTATTTTTTTTGCTAGGATAATTTATAGTATAAGCTAATATTGTTCGATTAAACGTAAAAAAATACTTTTAATATTATTAATTTTAGCAAGCTTATATTTTTAAAGTTTAGCTATTATAAAAAGCTAAATATATATATTAATAATACTTTGGATAAAAAAAAGCATAAAGTAGTATTATTTAACTAAATATAAAAAAGTACCCTCGATATTAATAATTTTAGTAAGCTTATATTATTAAGGTTTAGCTATTATAAAAAGTTAAATATTTGCGTTAATGTTAATTTAAGTCGAGCAAAGCCCGTAGGATTTATATACTTTTTAAAAGTTATAGTATTTATATTTACTCCGGAAATTAAGTTAAAATAAAGGCTAATATTTAATAAGCTGCTTATAAGCGTAAATAATTATAATAAAAAAACTTTATTTAAGTTTATATTAAAAATAAATGTTAAACTATACTTTAGATTGCTAAGAAAAAAAAAAAGTATTATAAGCTTTAAATATAAAATATTGCTAAAAATTATTAAATTTACTTTAGTTGTTAATAATAAAAAGCTTTATAAAAAGTATATACTATTTAAATATATTATAAAAAATAAAAATACTTTAGTTTATAAAAAGTAAATATTATTTAATACTAAAAATAATAATAGCGCTATAGTTTTTAAAAAATAAATATTGCTTAGTAATAATAGTATAAAAGTTTACTATAAATAAACGTTATTTAATATTATAAACAATAATAGCATAAGATTTCGCAGAAAAAAAATAGTATTTAATACTATAAATAACAATAGCGCTATAGTTTATAAAAAATATATACTACTTAATATTATATATAATAATAGCGTAAAAGTTTGCGGTAAATATATACTACTTTATATTATAAGCAATAATAGCGTAAAAGTTTATAGAAAATATATACTATTTTATATTATAAACAACAATAATATAAACGGTACTAAAATAAAGCTAGAAATAAAAAGTATTAAACCTTTTAATATATAATATAAACTTAAGCTACTTAGCAATTTATTAAATAACATAATATAAAAAGTAGTTTATAAAATAATTTAGCTTTAAAGCTATTTTTTTATTTTAAAAGCTTATATAGTATTATTTACTACAACTAAGTTTTTATATTATTTTATAAAATTTTATATTTTAATATTTTATGTTGTTTATATAGCCTAGCCCTTTATAAAAAATCTAAAGGTTGCTAAGTTAGCTGCGGAAAAAGCCGAACTGTTTGCTATAATTACTTTAAATAACAAATTATTTTACGTTTTTAATAAACTATATACGTTAAAAAATAAAACGTTATAAAAGCTTATTATTTCGACTATATTATTATTTTTAAAACTACTTTTGTTATTTATATTTTTTTTAATAATAAAAAATAAAGCATAGTTATTTTATACAGCAATAAAAATAATCTTTTTAGCAATTAGCTATAGGTTAAGGCTTAAAGTATTTAAAAAAAAACATAAAAAATTTTTTATAATATATTTTACGGTTAAAAACACAAACAGCTATACTAAACAATATAGCTATAATAAAAATGCAACTTATTTTATTCGTTTAAATATCTTTATATAAGCTTTTTTTTAATAGTAATTAGTGCTTATTATTTTTATGTTTATTTAGCCTTCGAAAACAGCGGGGTTTTTGTTTTCCGAACGCCGGCTACTTTAACGTATAAAGTTTTAAATTATATTGTTTTAAAAACTTAGGAGCGCTACTTTATAATAAAATTAAAAAATAGCTAAATCGGTAATATATAAACAAATTTTATTTCTAAAGTTAATTTTAGGCCTATTGTCCAATAGTTGCAAAAAATTACGTAAAACTACGTAAAAAAACTAAACGTACGTTAGCTAAAAAAAAAAAAGGGCGCTAACAGCTTAAAAAGATCTTTTTACGAACTTAATAAATATAACCTAAAATAAGCTTTAGATTTTTTTAAAGTATTTAAAAAAAAATATATAAAACTTTTTTAGTAAAAAGTAAGTTCGTAAAATTTTCGCTATAATAAAAAATAGTTTTATATTTTTATAAAATAATTTAATAGTTAAAATTAAGCTATTAACCTGCAGTAAATACTTTTAAATAATAATTTATTTATAAAGGTTTTGAACGCCGCTAAAAATTTACTTGTTAGCTAAAAGCAAGTTTATAGCTTTACAATTTATTTAGCTCCAAGCCGGCGTAAAAGCTTAAAAGCTATAAATAGTATTAATATTAACGTAGCTTTATATTTTAAGGTTGCTGCTAATAATTAGGTCCTAAGTTATTTTAACGTATTTTAAATATTGCGCGATTTTATTATTATATTATAATATAAAATATTTATATAAGTTTTTAAACTTTAGGCCTTTTTATAATTTAAAAAATATAAAAATTTTATTAAGTATTTTTAGCACGCTATAGTAATAAGCGCTAGCTTTTATTTTTTTCCGGCTGTTTATTTTATTAAATAATAAATTAAAGCTAATTTGTTTACTAAAGCTAAATTTAATAAGCTAATTGCTTACTAGCTTAAGCTATATATTTTAGTATTAGCAAATATTATAAAAAATTTTTTTATTTAAATAATTATACTATAAAAAATATTGCTTTAATAACGTTTAAATAAATTTTTTATAAAGCTTTATAAAAATATTATTAAATAAACAATAAAATTAAACTATTTAAATAACTTAATTGCTAAAAAGTTTAGCTATAGCTTTAACTTAGTGCTAGTTCGCCAAGTATTAAATTTTAGTATTTTTAATAAAAAAATATTTATTACTATAAATTGTTTGTTATAATTGCTTTTTAATAACTTATAGCTTATAAAAAATAAAACTAAATTTTATTTTAGTTATTACGTTTATAATATAATTATTAAATACGTTAAGTTTAAAGTTATAAAAAAAAAGCTCGGATAAGCGTGCTTTAATATAGTTGTTTATTTTATAAAAGTAGTTGTAGCAAGCTTTAAAGTTAAAAAACAAAACGGGCACTTTAATAAAAATATAAAAAAATTATATATAAAAATTAGTTAAAAGCGTATTTAAACGTTTTATTAATATTATAATATTTTTTAAAACTTAAATATAGTTTTATAATTTATTTATTTATAAAAAAAAAGCTTAATTTTATTTAAATAAATTATATAAAAATTAAAATTATAAATTTTAATATTAAAAACTTAATTATAAATATAAAAAAACCGAAATATTATTAAGCTGTTTTATTAAAAAATTGCTATAAACTATTATTTTTGCAGGAATAGATCTTAAATAGTATAAATATTTAAATAGCTAAATAACTATTTAGCAACTTTAATTTATACGAACGTTATTTTATAAAAAAGTAATATTATAAAAATAAAAAAATAGTAGCTAACGTTATAAAATAACTAAATAAAATAAATATTAAATTTTAATAGCGTACGAACTAGTATTAAACTAAACTTTAACGTTTTAACTTAAAAATTATTATAGTACGGGCATATATTAAAACGTTATAGCAGCAAATTATAATACTAAAAAGCTGCTTTAATATTATTAATAAATATTAATCTTAGTTTAAAGTATAGTAAGGGGCAAAGCGGCAAAAAGTTATTTAGTTTTATAAAAACGTTTAAAAAATTATATAGTAAGAAAAAAAGTAGCAAAATTTAAAAAAGTTTATAATTTTAATATAAAAGCTATATATAAATATTTAAGTAGTTTTTTAAATTTAGGTTTAGTTTTAAAAAACTTTGCTAAACAACTTAAAAAGTAATATTTAAATAACTTATATAAATTACGCTAAAATTGCCCGAAACAGCTATCGACCTTATTTAGCTTACTAAAAAATCTTTTAGAACTATTATTATAAGTACTTAGGAAACAAAAAAAGCAATAAACGTAAAAACTTAAATATATATTTATATATATACGTAAATAAGTAACCTTTGCTTACTAGCTACTTATATAAATATATATTTATTTATTTATTTATTTTTTATTAAATATTTAAATATAAATATTTATTTATTTAAACGGGTATTTTAGTATAAGTAAATATTTATTTAAATAGGTATTATTATTTTAAATAAGCAATTTATTTATATACTAGCTTAATATATTTAGTAGTAATAATATTTAAATATATATATTAAATAAATAACTATATTAGTATATTATTTACTTTAGCTACCGGGGAAAAAAAAAGCTATATTTTTTATTTTTAATAAGGTTACTATTTATACTAGTTTATTTTTTATATTATAATTTTTAAAAATAAAATTTAATTTTTAAATGTTAATAAAAAAAATTCGGAAACCCGATTATATAGTTTAGCTAGCTGGTTAATATAAGATTAATATATACTAAAAAATTATTTTGCTAAAAAGCTTTAATAAAGTTTGTTTTCCGGTATATTGTAAGCAAAACTATTTTAGTTTTTTAAATTTTTTATATTTTTATTATTATATTTAATTTATAGCTATTATTTTTTTTATTACTTTTGGGGTTTCGAAAGCTTTATATATTAAAAATATACTAAAGCTTACTAAGCAGCGCTACGTTAGCTGTTTTATATATAAAAAATAATACTAAAGTAAAGTTTTTTAATATAATAAAAAAAAAATTTTATAATATAGCTAATATAATATTTTTATTTTTTTAAAAAGAGTTTATTATTGTAAATTATTATATATTATATACTGTTAAGCTAAGAAAAATTTGTAGCGGTCCGGTTTTTAAAAAAGCTAAGCTGTACTATTTGCGGACGCTAACTATAAACTTAGTATATAGCCGGCTTATTAGGCTTTTTATATATATAGTTGTTTTTTTTATAAAAGATTTTGCTAGTTTAATTTAGTTTGTTATTATATTAGCGCAATAAATCTAGCTATTAATAAATAATATTATTTCGACTTTTTTATAACTACTAGTTATATATAATAAAAGGGGCTACGAGCGTTTTGCCGATAAATTAATATAAAGCTATTAGTTATATTTAAAAAAACTTTTCCGGACCGCTTGTATTTTATATATAAAATTATAACTTTATATAAAACGTACTTTAATAGCGTTATTGTTATTAACTTTAACGCGTTCGGTAAAAATATTTTAGTATATAAAAAAATATTAACTTTTAGCGATTTTTTATAAAGCTTCGAAATAAAATTTAAACTTATATTTAATTATTTATATAAATACTTTTTTATATTATTTAATTTGTTTAGCGTAACGGATACTAAATTTTTTTTATTGTTTTATAGCGTACGTTATATTAAACAATTTATTGTTTATTTATGTAGGTTGGGCGTTAATTTAATATTATAACTTATTTTAAGCTTTGCTAAAAAAAGTACGGGTAGCCGGTTTAGCTATAGGTTTTATTAAAGCGTAAAATATAATATTTATTGCTAACTTAGCTTAAACTTTTTTTTTAAAAAAATTTAAAAAAAACAATACGTATTTTTAATTAAAAAGTTATAAATTAAGCTTTGCGACCTTTTTTTTATAAGTTGTTTAAAAAGGAAAATATAGTATTTTATTTAGTAAAGCTAAATTTTAAGCAATTTAATTGCTAATATGTATTATATATTATTTAGCGTTATACGGGTTAAAGGCTTTATTTTTATTTATTTTTTTTGTTTATTATGCTTATTAATTTATACTTTTTTATGTTTATATAAAATTTATATTTATTGTTTTATTATTTATATAAACGAAGACTTAGCGGCTAGCTATATTAAACTAGTTCGCTAATATTTATTTTATAAAGCGTTAAATAGTTATTAGCTATATATTTAGCTTGCGATAGCGTAAGCTAAAGTATTTATATTAAAAAATTTATTTATTTTTTTTGCTGTTTATTTTTTTTATAATATTTATACTTGCTTATTTAGGCCTATTTATAAATATATCGACTTTATTATAGGGGTTAATAAAAGTAAGCTTAAGCGTATAATAAACTTAGAATAAAAAAAGCTAACGTAGCTAGGTCGACTAGTTGCTTGCGACCTATTTATTTAAGGACTTTTTGCTAAAAAAAGTTTTAAAAAATATTTATTTAAAAAACTTTTAAAGCGGCTTAAACCTGCTTTTATTCGGCTAAAAAATCTATAAATATATAATAAGCTATTAAAAAGCTTATAGATTATTTTTTAAAAAAAGTTTAAAATTATTATAAGCTAAAAAAAAGTTATTAAATATTTAAAGTATAAATTTTATTTTTATTTTTTAAAAGCTTTATTGCTAACTATTTATAGTTAGTTATTTTTAGCTAACTTGCTAGCTATAATTATAATAAATTTTTAAGCGTTTTTTAATATTATAAAAATTAAAGCTTACAATAATGCTATATTAATTGTTATAACGTTTATAGCGTTATTATTTTATATTTAAATATATTTTTAAATTAATTATAATAGTACTAGCTATAAGCTTATTGTTTTATGCTGTTTTAAACTTAGCTTTTATTAAACAATATTATTAAATAAACTAAAAATATTAAAGCTATAAATTTATTATTAAATTAATAAAGCCGAACTAAATAGCGTAATATTATATTTTAATATTAATTAAACAGCTTATAAAATTAGTTAGCTTTTTTCGAAGCTTTTGCGCGCTATTAATACGCTAAAAGTAAAGTTATATATAAATATTAATAGTTTAATATAACTAAGGGCTTAAGAACTTATTTTTAACTTTTTTTATATAGCTTAAATAATAGCGGTTATAAAAAATAATTATACCGGTATTTTTGTTTTAAAGCGCTTAAGTATAATTTTTTTAAACGTTATTAAACCTAATACTATTTTATTTATAAAAAATATTTTAAATATTTTTTACACGGAGGTAAAAAAAGTAGTAAAAGTTATTATATAAAAAGTAGCCGATTTTATTAATAATAATAAAAGCGTTAACTAAAACGTTAACTAAAATATAAAATTTTACGGGTTAAAAAAAAAAAAAACTAGCGATTTTTATATTTTCCGTAAAATTAACTATTTATAAAAGTTATTTGTTTAAATTAAACATTAAAATAAATAATCTGTTAAATTACTAACTATAAAAATATATATACTATAATAAAATCTAAATATAGTATAATTTTTTAATATTTAGCTATATATATACGCGGATGTTTTATTAATAATAAAATTGTTGGTTTATTATAGTTATATTTATAATTATTATAAAATTTATTATATATTTATATATTTAATATTTAACTAATTTTAACTATTATATAATAATATATTTAAATATATAGCAATATATATAGGCTAAAATATATCGGATAAATTAAAAACTTTATATAACTAACTTAAAAAATATTAATTATAAAAGTTTTAATTAAAAGTTTTTGCAAACTTTATTAAATTTTAACGTTTATAATATAATTATTTTTTTAAAGCAATATATTTTAATAAGCGCTTATTAAACTTGTTTATATTAGCTGCTGTTTAAATACTATTTTATAAAATATAAACAACATAAAGTAACTAAGTATATATATATTTAAAGCTAATTTAAAAAATATTTATATAGTTATAGTTTATTTAGTAAATATTATAATAAATTATACTATTATAGCTTTTTATTAATATAGTATATTTATATTAGTAAGTATTAGCTTTATATTAAGTAGTAGGTAGTACTAAAATATTAATATTTATAAACTTAAGCCTGCTAAAAAAAACGTTAAAAAGTTATATTTTAGTTATTATTATAATATATTTATAAAAATAAAAAAAAAATATAACAAAGTTTAAATTAAACAAATAATTAATATGTTAACTTAAAGAACTAAAAATAATATTGCTAATTTAAGCCTAGTTTTTTAAATAGCACGCTTTTATTTTAATTATATTTATTAATTAAAAATATTTTTTTGTTTAATATAAAGTACAGTTCGATTTTTTTATTAGTATTTTTTTCGATTTTAATTAACTTTTAATATAGTTACGGTCGGTATCCGGCGTAGCGTAGCAAACTTTTTTAAAAGCTAGAAATAACGGACTGCTTAAAAAACTAAAAAGCTTAAAAGTATTTAAACAAATGCTAAACGGTATATTAAACAATATATTAAACAAATTTTAAAATAATAAAAAAAATATTATTTTTTAAACAATTTATTACTATTTAGGATTAACTTAGTAAGCAATATTTAATTAAAGTTTTATATTTAATATAAATAAAAAGCTAAAAAAGTACTTTTTTTTAGCAAAAACGTTAAATAAGCAAACATTATTTACTTTAAGCTAATTTTATATATAAATAGTTTCGGCCGTTCTATAAATAAAATTTGTTTCGGGCGCTTTATAAACTGCTAGTAGTTCGCCCGTACTACTAAAGCTATTAAAACTATATAAGCTATTAAAACAAATAGTATTTCTACCGCTATAAGCTAGTACGCTTTTATTTATAATAATATTAAAATAATCTAGCGTAAATATGTTTTAAAGTTTAATAAAAATATTGTTAACTACGGGCTAATTTAAGTTTAATTAATAATAATATATAATGTTGTTTTTTTTAATAAAAACTATAATACGGGCGTTATGCTTATAATATAATATATTAGCCTTTTTTATAATTTTTAGTTTACGGCCGAAGAAATTTCTATATATAACTTAATTTATTATAATTTTAAATTAAAAAATTAAAAAAAAAAAAACAAGCAGTTCTAAATAAAAAAAAAAACTTAAAGTAATATTTAATAAATAAAATAGTATAAATATAAATAAAAAAAAAAAAAAGTAAGGTTAGTTAAAAGCTATAAAAATAAAAAAAAATAAAGATTTATAAAAACAATAAGCTTATATTAAATATATATATTTTTTTTTAGCTGCTAAAATAAAGCTTAGTTGCTATAGTATATTAGTTACGCTTTATTAAAATATATGCTAAATTAAATATAAAATAAATATAAACTTATTTAAGTAGGTAAGTAGGTAGGTATTTATAAATAAAAACTAAATTTTAAGCGCGCGCTAATTGTTGGTTTGTTAGTAGCTGCTAGCTATTATTAAAAGTAAACTAGGTTTGTTTAAATAAGTAAATAAAGTAATACTATAGCTTTTAACGTTTTTAAACTAAATATTTAAGCAAATTAAACACGCAGCTACTTAAAACGAAAACCCCTTTTTTCCCTTTATAAAGTACGGATATAGATAGCTTATACTATAATAGATTTACTAATTTAAATTAAAAAATAGCATTTTTTTTTTTTCGAACTTAAAATCGTATTTAAGCATTAAGAAATTTATTAGCGCGGTTATTTTTAAGGTTAATAAAGCTCCTTTAATATTAAATAAGCTGCTAAATTTTTTATAACTTTTTTATTATAAGTTTTACTTTTATATATAGCTATTAAACTATAAATTCTATATTAAATTTATATAAAAATAAATAGTTTAACCGAAGCTAAACATTTATAATTAATAAAACGTTTATTTAACTTATTTTTTTTATATATAATTATATAATTTTTTATTATTAAATAGCAACTAATATTTTTATTATAAACTAGTATATAATTAGTAGTAGTTCTTTTTTAATAACTTTTTTATTTTTTTAGATTTATTAAGTATATAGTTTTATACTTTAGCTTTAGCTTAATTGCTATTTATTCTATTTATTTTTTATATATAATATTATTAAGCTTTAAGCTTTACTATTTATTATTTATATATTTACTAATAGCTTTATATTAATTTTATTTTTTAATAATAGCTTTTTTTTAAAACAGTAGGCCGTTTTTGTTTTTACGCTAAATATAATTACTATATTTTTAAAAAGTAAAACTAACCTTTTAATAAATATAGCAAATATATTATTAAAAACGTATTATTTTTAATATAACTAAGCTAGTTAAGTTATTTTAATTAAAAGGCTTTTTTACGTAAAAATTTATATTGTTTATTAAATAAATAAAACTAACTTTTTAATAATATTAAAGTAAATTATAAATAAGCTTTAAATTATTTAAAATATTTAGTTTGCTAATAAATTAAATTTTTATACTTTTTTTTTTATTACTAGTAAGCTTATTGTTAATATTTTATTAATAATTTTATATAATTTTTATTAAGCTATATTTTATTTTAATACTAAAAACTTTAGTAGGGTTTATTTAATATATATTTACGTAAAGCTTTTTTAATAAAGCGCTAGTTTTTGTTATAGCTATTTTATAAATTATATTAACGGTTTACTAGATCCTACTATGTTTAAAATAGCAACAAAATATAGTAATTAATAAAAATAAGGTTATTATAAACTTATTAAATTTTATAGTAAAAAAGCTTATATATTTTTATCCGAGTATATATTTTTACTTTTATTTTTTAAAGCTACTAATTTAATATAAGTTTAACGGGTATTATATAAACGTTTTTTTTTAAACTTTAAAAAAAAAAAAAGATTTTACGTATAAGCTACATTTTTTAGTACAAGCTTAAAATTGTTTATAAATTAGCTGTTAATTTTAAACTATTTCGATCGAAAGCTTTTATAAAAAAAATTTACGGGCTAAAAAGTATAAAATAGTTATTTTAATTATAAAAGGTATAAGTATCGCTAGGGTATTTTTTTATATTATTTATATTATATATTATTATAAATATAACTAAAAACTTAAAAAAAATAACGTGCTAATATATAGTAGTAATAAATATAAAAATATTATAAAAAAAGTTAACTTTATATAAAAACTAAATAACGTTAAAAAAAAACTATTATATAAAAAATAAATAAAAATATTTATAAAAATAGATTTAAAAATAATAAGCTAATTTTTAAAAATATATAGGCCTATTTACTAATAATATAACAAATATTGCTATTAAAATTGCTATTATATTAATTTAATAGGCTTAAATCGATTAAATTTCTTAGAAAAAAAAAAACAAAAAAAAGAAAAAAGATAAAAAAAAAAAAAAAACAACAAAAAAAAAAGAAAAAATAAAAAAAAAAACAAATTTTAAAGCTATAAGTATAAAATTTCCGGCTAAAATATAGACTTTTATATTTAATATTATATTAAATAGTACTTTTATAATATAAAAAAGTTTATTGTTATTAGTATATAAAAAAATATAGCGTTTTTTAAAATATTTTTAACCGGTTTAATATATAGTTTATAACTTTTTTGCTAATAAGCTTATAAATATATTATAATAACGCTATAGCTAAATGTTAATTTTGCAAAATTAAAGTTTATTTTAAAAGTAAAAATAGCAGAATTAATACTACCGCTAAAAGTTAGCCCTACAGTACTAGCGTTTACTCTAGAAACTAAAAAAGCAAAAATAATACTACCGCTAAAAATTAATACTATAAAACTAGCTTTTATTTTAAAAGTTTAAAAAATAAAAGTATTACCGAAGCTATTAAAAGCTATAAAAAATAAACGAATAAAGTTTTATAAAACCGCGCTAAGTTTAATTAAAACTATATATAAATAAAATTATAAGTTAATAACCTATAAAACTTAAATTATTTAAAATAAAAATTAAATTTAAAAAATTAAATTTTATTTTTTAATAGTTTAATTTTTATATATAGTTTTTTGCTTTATAATATTATTAATTTATTTTTGTTTAAAGGCGCTTATATATATTACTACTTTATTGTTTATATTTTTTATAATAGTTTATTTTTATATTGTTTTTTTGTTTATTTAGCTAATTTAAATTTATTAATATAGCTAAAATAAACCTATATAATAAATAAAATAGCTTAATTATTAACTAATTATAGTTTTTTATAAAATTAAATAATATTTATTTAAGTTAATATAATAAAAAATAAAACTTTGTTTATAAATTTATTATTGCTAGGATTAAACTTTTTAAAACTAATAATAGCTATAAAAGCAAGCTTTTTAAAAATAACTAGAAAGTTTATAAAAATAATAACAAAAGTAGGCTTTCTAAGAATAATATTGTTTGTATAACCGGTAGTAATATAGTTTAAATTTTTTTTAAAAATAATAATGTAACCGTACCTTCCGAAAATAATTTTAATAGTATAACCGATAATAATACGGCTTAAGCCTTTCCTATAAATAATAGTGCGGCTATACTTTCTAAAAATAATTCTAATAATATAACTAATAACAATATAGCTTAAGCTTTTTTTAAAAATAACAATAAAAGCTTGTTGTTTAAAAAAAAAAGCTTAAGTTAATTTTATCCGTTAACTTTAATATTAACTAGTAAACAAAATATATAAAATAATCTTATATTAGTTATATTATATAGCGAAAAAATTATACTATTATAAAAAAAGCTCGCAGTAGTTTAAAGTTTATTTTAAAGCTTTTAAAATGTTTTATTAAATTTACGTATTTTAAAAAGTAATAGTTGCGTTAATATTTAGTTAAATAAAAATAGTAGTAAAAGTTTACCGGTAAACTTAAATCGATTTAATAAATTATAGTTATTAGTAGTTGCTAGTAAATAAAATAAACAACTAAATATATAATCTTGTTTTATATTAGTTTTATTATAAAATAAACTAAATATATTAAAACAATCTTTATTATTAAGCGAAAAGTTTAAAAACTGCTTTTTTATAATAATAAATAATAAAAGTAATTAAAAAAGTCCTAGTAGCTAAAGAAAAAGTAGCTATAGTTATAAAAGTTAAAAAAATTATATTTGTAGTTTAAAAAACCTACGCTTTATTAACTTTTAAGAATAGTATTTTTTTATATTAAATTAAATTTAGCGTGTAGTTATAAATATAATAAAATTTCTTTTTTTGTTATATTTAAAAGATCGAATTAAATTATTAATTTAAAAAAAAGCTAACTAAATAGCTAAAAAGCTAAAGAACTAGTTAAAAAAAAAAGAAAAAAAAAAAAACAACTATAAAATAATTAGTTTAATTAAGTTTATTTATAATAAAAGTTTTTTAATTAATATTGTTATAAATATTAAATTTTAGCTTTTATTAGAGGTAAATTTATAAATATTAAATATAAACGGTTATAACAATATTTAGTCGATTAAAATATAAATAAAACTAAAAACGTAAATAATAAAAACGTAAACAAATAGCTTAGATCTAAAAAAAGGTAGTAATTTTTATAAACTATTAGTACTACTATTACTGCCTTTTCCTCCTCCTTTTTCTTTTTTTTTTTTTAAACTATTAAAACTATTATTACTGTTTTTTTTTTTTTTTTTTAAAATATTATAAATATTACTACTGTTTTTTTTTTTTTTTTTTTTGATATTTTAATTAGGTTAAAATTTAAAGGGCCTTTATCCTAATAATAAAATCTAATAGATTAATATATTTTATTTATATATAAAAAAACTTATTTAAGCTTTAATTATTAATATTAGCAAAAAAAATTAGCTAATAGTTAAATACGCCGGTTTTTTTAATAGTTGCTATAGCTATAGCGCTATATTATTAGTTTATTAATATAAAGTTAAATATAATAAATTTATTAAATAAAAAGAATATAAAGTATTTAAAACAATATATAAAATTTAAACCGATTT